>JANAVB010001796.1:7969472-8104472 GCA_029216955.1 Iris pallida | reverse complement strand
AACTGACTGTGTTAGCTTACCCCTCTCACACACGGGGATAAGCCATATCGTATCGCTAGGATACTACTGCTCAACCCAAGCCGGTCATAAACGTTTGCATATTCAAAACACACTGAACTGTTTTAAACTGCTGAAAATTGTTATTTTAAACTGTTTATCCTGCACTTTCCAATTACTGTTTAAGATATGAGATGCATACTTCGTTCTTGCTCCCTCCTGACTGGAGACAACATTTTAGGTAACACTGAGGATGACGAGCTATACTATAATAGCTATTACGACTCGGTTCTCTACCCTGCGACGGTATCGGAGCCGTCTTTGGAGGACGCTGATTCTGGGACTGCTGAACCTGATGCTTAGATAGTTTTCCTTTCTGCATTTTTTTTTATTTGGAGTTTGTAGTTTTCTTTCTGCATTTCCCTTCTAGTTGTATTTCTGAATTTTTATTAAACAAAGTTTTAATTCCGAATAGAACAGTTGTGACAAATGTAATTGTGTTGTTGTGAATACCTGTAATGGAACAGCTTACTGCCGCCGTCTCACCACGGTGCAGGCTGGGCATGGTCCGGTTCGACCCATTAACTTGGGATCGGGTCGTGACATGTTTTCAGTGGTGGCTCATGCAGGTCCACAACAACTTAGGAAAACCTATCTAGAAATAATTAGAACACTAGAACATTGATTTGTTACGACATAGGTCCGATTCATATATAAATAAATATTTTTGCTTGATTATAGACCGGTAGGCTACCTTGCTTATGTGTGCGACCTAAACCTTCCAGAGAATGACCGTTGACCAAATCCTGCTGACGATGAGGTGTCATCTCCGAATCATACCCCATCTCCTCAACCAAGCCCAGGGTCCTTTCCCTCGCGGCTGTTTGACCGTCCTCATAGTGCATCCAGTGAAGTTTTCCCTACACTGGCGATTCCTACCTCATCTCAAACTGAATTGCATTTCCTTGGTGGAGTATTCATTTTTGTTGCTCCACTAGTACCAGCAATCATCTTCCAAATGGTTGTCCTATTTCAAGAAACCCTGGAGTTCCAGAAAGCTCAAGATGAAGCCCAGCAGGAACAGAAGAATATCACGAGAGAAGACATGAAGAACGTCAATGATGTAGCCTTAGTTATCCCCAACCAAGTTAGAGCAGAACTTTTGTCCTAGGAAGGATACCCTTGAATCTAGAAGATATTTGGCTCCCATCAAGTACTCTACTCTCCGGCAGCCTTGTCGTAAGAAGCTATGGGCTTGTAACTATTGCAAGAGGCCTGGTCATCAGGCCGTTGATTGCCGCAAGAGATTGGGACGATGTTTGGCATGTGGATCTGCTGAACATCGGGTAAGGGACTGTCCCTTATCTTTCCATCAAACCAGAGTTCATATCCCAGCAACATCTGTTAGGCCACAACCCAGGGACCCTCTTCCTATCCAGCAGACCCTGCCCCTTACAATAAGGCATGATGCATACTCGAGGTTCATAGAAAGGGAAGCAGTTGGAGACTGCTCATACAGAACCATGAAGAATAGTACCTAGAACCGCAGAATAGCATCATCTTTTTGGAAGTTGTAACAGGATGTCCTTAGATTAATCATAAGAGTTTTGCTGTAATTCTCTCCATGAATAGAAATTTTAGTTACACCCTTATGGCAGACGTTTTCCCTGATAGTCCCCCGGATTATCCCAGATCTAGACATAGTATTCACCCCTGACCTAGTCCCCGGCTCTTTCCCTAAATTCTAAAGGATGTTACAGAGTCAACCCGAAGGTGGCCAAGAAAATGAAAGACCAGATCAATGAAGGCTCTATGATTTATTCAGAGTGGAACTTTACCTTAGGGAGTATCTATCTTGTTTTTGCTCAAGAAGGATGGAACAACGGATGTGCATCGATTACCAGACACTAAAGAACAAGTACTCTCTGTCTGGATCGAGGATCTGTTTGATCTGGTTGTGTGGAGTTAGGGTGTTTTGAAATTTGACTTAAGATTTGACTACCATCAAATCAAAGTCAGGAAAGAGGACATTTCCAAGACGGCGTTCAAACACCAAGTATGGAAAGTTTTCTTTGGTCAGGACGTTAGACTGACAAATGCTCCTGCTGTGTTCATGAATCTCATGAACAGAGATTTTCATGAGTATTTGAATCAGTTTATCTTCTCCATTGATAACATTCTGATATATTTGAAGACTGAAGAAGAGCATGAAGAACATTTGAGGAAAGTTCTGGAAACTTTGAAGAAAAAGAAGTTTTATGGTAAGTTATCTGAACGTGGATTTTTGACAAAGGTGGACTTTTGGCTATATTGTCAAGAGAAGAAATTTCGATGGAAGATAGCTGTTGTTGAAAAGTGGTACACCCCAAGTTCAATTCGGAAGATTCTTGAACTTGGCCGGCTACTATCAGAAGTTCGTGAAGGATTTCGCCAAGATCGCTGATCCAATGACGAAGCACACTTGGAAGAATGAAGAGTTCATCTGAACGACAGTTTGCCAGACGGCATTGAGGAGCTGAAGAAGAGAATTACCACTACACCAATCCTTGCGCTACCCGCAGGAACCGGTGGGTTCTCAATTTACAGTAATGCCTCTGGAAGAGGACTGGGCTGCGTTCTTCAACGACATGGGAAAGTAATTGCTTACATATATAGACAACTACAGACTCATGAGGAGAATTATCCCACACCTAATTTAAAATTTGCTGCAATTATCTTTACCTGGAAGCTATGGAAGCATGAGTTCTATGAAAAGGGAGTGAAAATATATACGGACTACAAAAGTCTGAAATATGTCTTCACTCGGAAAGGGCTGAATGTTAGACTGAGAAGATGGCTGAAGCAGATGAAGGATTTCGACATCAACCTGCAGTACCATTCAGGTAAGGCTAATATGGTCGCTGATGCACTTGGTCGATACTGATGGCGGAGTTCTTAGCCAAGGACTAGCACCTGCTAGAAGATATCGAGAAGTTTGGACTGGAGGTTATACTACTTGGAGATAGACGGACGGAGCTGGATGCTGATTCAGTATTGATGAAGTTCGAGGCTGAGGGACAAAATCAAGAGATCGTAGTTTCAAAACGAGGCACTTTGCAGGCTCAGAGATCAAGTGTTGGCAGGAACACTTGAGGGTTTCTAAATTGATCAGCAATGGAACTCTGAAGAATGGTACGAGACTTTGCGTATCGGCTGACAAACGGAGGAGCGAGTTGATGAAAGAAATGCACCAGTCGCAGTATTCCATAAATTCAGGAGATAATAAGATGTATCGGAATATGCCTCCATTGATTGGTGTTATGGAATAAAGAAGGACAATTCCAGGTATGGGATTAGATGTGAATTTGTCAACATGAGGAATTTAGCAAGAGGACAACAAGCTTGTTGGAGCCGCTGGACAATTCGGAGTGGAAGTAGAAGCATATAACAATGAACTTTGAGTAAGGATTGCCTTGTTCCCAAGGAGGGAAGGGCACCAATTGGATTATAGTAAACCGACTGACTAAGTCAGCACACCTTCAAAGTTGGTTATCCACTAAGAAGTGGGCAGCATTGTACGGGAAGCGCATCTACCGGATTCATGGAGTACCGTGAGACGAGCAATCAGAGAGGTCAATCCAGACGCTTGAAGATGTATTGAGATTTTGCGTCTCGGAATTTGGTAGGTCTTGGGAAGACCAAATTGCTTTTGGTGAAGTTTTCTCCTACCAGAGGAACAATCAGTTTTGACGGAGCTGGAAATTGAGGCCAGGTACATCAGGCCATTTGAAGTTTAAGACGAGTTGGAAGTAGCGTACCAGTTAGCTCTACCAGCTAATCTTAAGAGTGTGCAACGTCTCCTACGTCACAGCTCAGACGATACATTTCGGATCCGAGTCACAGTTTGGATAATTCAGAGCTGAAGATTGGAATCAACCTTTTCAGTGCCAGAGAAACCAGTTGCAAGCCTAGTCAGAGATGAGAAGAAAATCAGAATTTGAGCCATCACTTAAACTCCTATTCCTTATCTTTTCTTTTTTCGTTCTAAATTTGACTAATGCTGCTAAGTTAGCCTAGTTTTGCAAGCTATCTCTTTAAATCAAGCTTGATCATGACGATATTTTATTGGGTGCACCCACTAATATATTGTCTAATCAGGACCGGTGCATGATGGTCTGATCAACCTCGTGTACTTTGGTTCGCTTTTGTATTCTTTCTGCATGGATGATATCATAAATAAATTTTTTTCCTCAACCGTCTCATCCATGACTGCCTTGGAAATCCTTATAGTTGGACCTGGGTTACGGGCGCAGTACCCGTACCTGTTTGGCTTTTCTACCCTACCTTTAATTTCGAGGACGAAATTTTCTAAGGAGGGAAGATTGTGAAACCCATATTCTCGTAATTAATTATTAAATAGTGATTTAGTATTAATATTAGTATTTCAAAAAAAATATTATTATCATTAGCGTTTTCTAAAAATTATTATTATTAATATTACTATTAATTATTTACGAGTGAAAAAAGATTTCGAAAATAATAACAACATGGATTTTTGGATTTCGAACCCAGACCCATGCCTGAGCCCAATTCTTCCTATTTCTTAAATTTGATTATTCTTTGGACTTGGTTAAATCTTGATTTTAATAAAAAAAAAAAATTGAATGTTGGCTGGTCCCGTAGGACCAGCACTCCATCACACAGAATTGGTAAACCCTTCCTATTCTAACTCCCCACTTAACTCTCATAACCTCCCACCTCTCCATCTCTCCCCTTCACTCTATCTCTTCCCTTCTTTATTTCACTCGAGTAACACCCCATTCCCCCTTTTAACTCCCCTCTCTTATTACTCTTCCTCACTCACGAACAGAAGAGATAAACTCTCTTCCTCTCTTAATCTCTCTCTCTTCTCTTTGAGCTCTCATCTCCATCCCTGGAGAAGCTCCCGAAACCCTAACCCTCTACCCGACCTCCCCCGGCGAACTTCCCGTCGGCGCTCCCTCGTCCAGTGCGAGACCCTCTCCGCGCGCGCGAATCCCCAACGCCGGCGCCCTTTTCCGGCCAGATCCGCGGCGTCTCCCCCCCCCCGCACGCGGCCGACCTACTCCTGCCGACCTCTCCGGCCAGATCCGCCGGCGCGGCTCCCCGCGTCGCCCTCCGGTGCGCGACAGCGCCGACCTCCCCGGCCAACAGCGCGGCCCCGCGCCCATCCCCGCGTCCGCGCCCCTTCTGGCGAACTGCCGCCGCCAGCGCCGCTTTCCAGCGGGCCAGATCTGCCCGCGGCTCCTCTCCCGCGCCACCAGCGCGCGAGCCCCCTCTCCCGCGGACCCTCTCCCGCTGTCCAGCGCTCCGTGGAGTTTCCTGCTGTCCAGAATCCGCGACCCCGTTGTCCGAACGTCGTTTCGGCTTTTCCCAAGTTTTTTCCGCGGCTCCCCGCCAACGGAATTTGGTAAATCCTTGTTAATCACAGTAGTTCGTCCCTCCCGTAGAGTCCATGATGAGAATCGGTCCCCGGTTTCCCTTTGGGAAATCCGGTTAGCTGCGTAGTATTTTCGGTTAGCTGCGTTAGCATATTTCTGTGATTTTTGTCTGCTGGGTTTTGTGTGGTTTGGTTTGATTGTGGGATTCCCGGGTATTTCGGGAAGTTCTGTTGATTGGGAATTATTTCTGGTGGTTTGGAAAATTATTCGGTGGTTATGGTTTTGGGATTATTATTTGGTTGGAGCAATTGCAGGTTTCTGTGGCGCATTTCCCAGTTTTGGGTTGTCCCGAAATAGAGGAAATGCTGCCCAAATTTTTACAAAACTATATTTATTTTGATTTCAAAATCGGTTTTCGGAAATGAATTTTAAACTGATTTATCGGGCGACGACCGTACCGGTCTGTGGGCCCTAGCGAAATGCAAACGCACCGGTCCGACCGGGCGTTGAGGTATTAGCTAGACTTGATGATGGACTGAGTCTGAGACTCCAACTTTATTTTAAATTATTTTATTTAATGTTTAAGCTATTTATTATAGTTATTTATTTACTGTATTTTATTTGGTAATTAAATCATTTCCTCTTATTTGATGTAAAAAGAATTGTACAGGGCATAAGCCCATAACTCTAGGATGATTAGCTGTGCCCATGTATTGTTTAGCGTAGGTTTTACTTTATTCTCTGGGTGGATGTTGATCTTGGGTGGTATTTTGATTAGACGTATAATCGTAGTTAGAACGTAATCATTTTGTAATTAATTAAGAATTAAGTAAATGGATAAAATATTAGTAGATAACTAGTTCATGATTTATCACTATAAGAAACTATATTTTTATAAATATATTACAAAAACACAAAGTTTTTCAAAGTTAATCGGTTCTCGTTATTATTTCCAAATAATCAATTAATCGGTTTAATCAACGCACGTAGTTTGCGACGTAATCGATAACTGTAGCTTAATACAACTTAAAACCTGACTAGGACTTGTTACTAGAGATTGCAACTAGCGCACTTAGCCTGGTTATTCAAGGTTCTAAGTCGAGTTCTAAACTGTAGGAACTCGAAGACATACCTGACGTTCCTCCTCGGTACCGACTCGTCTTTCCAGTCATTTAAAACAAGGCAAGTTTCGAACTGTGTATTCCTGTATTTTATTTAGTAAAGTTAAGCTGCATGTTAAACCACACTGCTGGCACGGAACTCTACCGACTGTTACTGTTACTGAATCTGGGACTGGGGGAATAGTGTAGACGTTTATGACCAAAGCCCCTACTGAACTGACTGTGTTAGCTTACCCCTCTCACACACGGGGATAAGCCATATCGTATCGCTAGGATACTACTGCTCAACCCAAGCCGGTCATAAACGTTTGCATATTCAAAACACACTGAACTATTTTAAACTGCTGAAAATTGTTATTTTAAACTGTTTATCCTGCACTTTCCAATTACTGTTTAAGATATGAGATGCATACTTCGTTCTTGCTCCCTCCTGACTGGAGACAACATTTTAGGTAACACTGAGGATGACGAGCTATACTATAATAGCTATTACGACTCGGTTCTCTATCCTGCGACGGTATCGAAGCCGTCTTTGGAGGACGCTGATTCTGGGACTGCTGAACCTGATGCTTAGATAGTTTTCCTTTCTGCATTTTCTTTTATTTGGAGTTTGTAGTTTTCTTTCTGCATTTCCCTTCCAGTTGTATTTCTAAATTTTTATTAAACAAAGTTTCAATTCCGAATAGAACAGTTGTGACAAATGTAATTGTGTTGTTGTGAATACCTGCAATGGAACAGCTTACTGCCGCCGTCTCGCCACGGTGCAGGCTGGGCATGGTCCGGTTCGACCCATTAACTTGGGATCGGGTCGTGACAGATAGGTTGACGGCCGAAGGCGACCGCGGCGGCTAAGGGAAAGAGTAAGGTAGTGGATCTGGATGTTCAGGGACCTGGGACTTCCCGTCCGGTGAGTGCCCAGAGGCCTATTGGGACGCCCCCACGGCCTGCTGGACGGTCCTGGGCCGAGATCTGGAAACCGGTGGGGCCGAAATCCCCCGCGTCGATGGAGTATGTCCCGCCGCTCAAGGTTGGGAGGGGTTACCGGACGGTGTTTCTGTAACTCCACTTTTCTGGATTGGGTTTTCTCCTGTAAATCACTTAAGATTTTTTTAATTATTATTAATGATTTTCTAATTATTTAAGTCCTTTATTAAAGAATATTCCAATTGTTAATTATATTTCTCTAAGATTCTATTTAAACTCATTGATTAATCGTTAAGGATTTTTACAAACCCTTATAATTAAGGTATTTTACAAATTGGGTTAACTTGATGATTTTTCCTAATAATTTGATTTTATAAATTAATTTACCATTTAATAATTAATTTTCTTTGATTCTCCTTTAATTTATTTGATTTTCTTTTATCATTTCAGCTATTCTCCCAGCCCATTTCAAAATGGGCCAAGTCCAGCCCGGCCCAGCCGGCCTATTAAACCTATTGGGGCGCGGATCCACTTTGGATCCGGATCCAGCTGAGCCGGATAACCCGCTAACCTATATGAACTCAACCGTTAAGTTTGAAATTCCTCATTCATTCATTCTCATTCTTCCTTTCCCTCCACCTAGGCCTGTCAATGGTAGCTTATTGGTCGGATATTGGCATTACCATATCCGAACCATTAACTATCGGATATATCCGATAACTATCCGATATCCTATCGGATAGAAGTTTTGGGTACCGTATCCGTTACCGATAATTTTAACGGATATCGGATAATATCCGAACCAATAAGATTACTAAAAAAAAAATTAAAAAAGAGAAGAAAAAAAATCAGAACCAACAGATTTTGTCAAGAAACGACATATTTTCACATTGAAACGACAGATTTTGTAAGAAACAACAGATTTCTACATTGAAATGACATATTTTGTCAAGAAACAACAGAAACAATAGATTTTCGACTGAATTCTGAATTCCTGATGGCCCAATATATTTTAAATTTATTAAATAATTTAAATATTATTGGTTCGGATATTATTGGTTCGGATATGACACTTACCGTATCCGTATCCGATATCCGATAAATATCCGATATGATATCCGAATCCGTATCCGAAATTTCGGATATTTTCGGTTCGAATACGGATCGGATACGGATTTTCGGTCTACCATTGACAGGCCTACCTCCACCCCATTTTCTCTGCGGACGAGGAGACAACGTCGACGACGAAGCTGCTGCCACTCGCGGCGGAAGAAGGCCAAGGCTTCCAGAATCTTCTTCTTCATCTACACCGTTAGTTCTCCACCGTCCAATCCCTCCTGGCCGTTCGATTGTAACCACCTTTCTAACCGTCGATTGCATCTCCTCCGTCGACGTCTAACCGCCTCCTCCATCCTAACCGTCGATTGACCACCGCTCCGCCTATATAAAGCGACCGCCCCTCCTTTTTCATCATCACCATTCTTGGACGGCGAAGCCCTGCTGGATTCTTCCCCGTCCTGTTCTTCCTTCCGCCGACGACGAGCTCGCGGCCATGGCGATCGAGCCAATCGCTACAGTGGAGGCGAGGTTCTGAGAGCGCAGTGAAGTTCGGTGCTATTGGCATCGGCGAATTGAGTTGTTCGCATCACCGCCATTGATCCAACGTTAGCCATGGTTGTCCCTTCTTCTCTGAAGGGGACGTTGGGGTGCTGTTCATTGGTCCGTAGGGACGTTGCGAGAGCACGACAAGCTTAGTTGATCATTCGAGCTTTAGATCGAGTAAGTATCATTCCTTTGAATCCCTATTGATTTTCTTTTGAACGTTCTTGATCGGGTTAAATATTGACAGTTTGATTGATCGAATCATCTTGATTCTTTGGGATTTCAGTAGTCTACTATTGGAAGGAACTCATTGGTGAGTTCCTGATTGTTTCTCCAATTTTGGAGTTGAGAACATATTCAAATTGAACTCACAGTTGCTTCCTCTGTTTCCGCACATAACCTGTTCGATGAAATGCCAGAAAGAGACGCAGAGTTGCTGAGGACTCGGGAACACTGTATCGGACACGCTGGGAGCACGTTTAGTTCACTTCATAGCTGCAGGTATCTTCTACACTTCTCCTAGATGATTTTAGTAGCCATGAACCGAAGGAATATGGGTTGGTTCTTTAATAGACAGTAAGTGTTATTGTCGACTGTAGGGATTTTCCTTCTAGCCGTTGAGATTCAAATAGGTTATTTTGTAGTAAGTTTATGTTTTAATGCATTGGTTATTTGGACTGTGGTGTTAAATGCATATAGCAGTTGAAATATTGGGTGAGATTTTTGGACTAGGTCTTGTTGGTACAGTCCTGGCCTTGTAAACTTTTTCTAATATTATAGGTAAGCTGAAGTTGAGAAGTTGATTAATCCTTGGGGATCAGTTGCATTCGATCTGAGGGATTGGGTTGGTTTCATTCACAATCTAGTCCTGATAGCTTGGTTCATATTGATTGGGCTTAGGCCATAGTTGTTTGGGCCATAAGTTTTATGTTGTTTTAGTAAGCTAAAAGTTTGAATTGGGGGACTCAGCCTACTTGGTAGTATTGAGGAATGGGTTCATAGTAATTATTGGAGTAAGGCTTTTGGAGATTTATGAAGTTTAATAGAAAATTATTTATTGGATTTCTATTAGGTTTTGGACTCGGAGCAATCTTGGATAAAATCCCGGAATCGAGGCAAGTACATGTACTCAGTATTACCATCATTGCATGCATTGCACTCACACTTGTTATCGTGTCATTTATTTCACTTGTTCTCGATCGATTGATTGCTTGCTTGCATTGTTTCTCGTGTCGGGTGGGGGAAACGTTCTAGAGACCTGTGATTGACTAATATTTGACAAACATTGCCTGATAGCATACTCTGTATGCCTGAGTCCATTTCGGCGTGACTGATAGCATTGTCGTCAGACATGCCTGATTATTGCGTGACTAATAGCATTGTCATTAGACATGCCTGATTATTCGTGACTGATAGCATATATATTTTATATGCCTGATTATATATTAGTCCCCACATGTTGATAACGTCCAATTGCACATGTACACATAGTTAGTGCATATTTATATTATGTTCTATTGTTTCTCTGTTCAGTTCTACTTGCTACATTGTACCATTCCATTGATCTCCATGGTGAGTTTTATTGAGTTACATTGTACTTTGCTCCTTTCCTGACTGGATCGTTGATTACAGGTGAGATGGATTTTAGATTGTCATGGCTGGCATTGGAGCTTACTTGATATTGAGATATTATATTCATGTATAGAAGATTGATTGAGTGTATTTGTTTATATGTCATTGTTGTATTATTTATCTTTCACCGGCTTTGTACCCGGATATTCATGTATAAGTTGTAATAATTATATAGTGGATGGCTGTGATGGTTAGTATAGATTCCGTGATTAGATGCTGTGATGAGATACTCTTGTATTTATCTGACTAGACGGCTCACTACCGATGTCAACGACAGTGTAGGCCGGGCATGACATCGACCCGTACCCGATTATCTGGGAGCGGGGCGTGACATGTTTCCTGCGGAGGAGATCCAGCATGTGACAGCTTACTGGGAGAATACTCTCGTCCTGTATGTCTTGGGCAACACGCCTTTCTACGGTCAGATCCGGGGCTATGCAGCGCGAGTCTGGAAGCCTAAGGGGAGTATGGAGTTCTATGCTCGTGAGAACGGCTTCTATTATGTGAAGTTCGGGCTGGCGGAAGATGTCGCTAGGATCCTCCATGGCGGCCCCTGGACGTTTGACGGCCGACTGATCATTCTCAAGGAGTGGACTCCAGGGCTGCGATGCGAGAAGGAAGTTCTGAATGCCATTCCAGTATGGATCCGATTCTCCGAGTTCTCGGTTGGGTTTTGGAGCATCCCCCTGTTGATGCGTCTTGCAAGCCTGGTGGGCACCCCGATCAAGGCGGATGAGGCTACTACCTTTCGGACGAGGTTGATGTACGCGAGGATCTTTGTGGAGATTCGGGCGGGGGGGAGCTCCCGAAGGTGGTGGAGTATGAGCTCCCTTCTGGGGAGGTGCTTACCCAGAAGGTGGAGTATGAATGGGTTTCGCCTACTTGTTCTCGTTGTTCCTGTTTTGGACATCTGGCCAGTGCTTGCTTAGAGGCTGGCACTCCGGTGGAGCCTTGTATCCCTCCCCATGAGGTTCCCGATGCCCCATGTGATATGGATTTCAGAGATGATAGTGGAGCGGTGGTCGTGGAGGAGGAGGTTACTAATCAGGGGAGTGATGTCGGTTTGAGCCTCGTTGTTTCTACCCAACCTGCTCCTACGGGTGGGGTGGTATCCACTGGCCAGGGGCCGAGTAGTATAGTTACCAGAAGCATGGTGGCGACGGAGACTGAGGCACGTGGAGAGGGCGGTTCGGCTGGAGGGCAGGTTTACTGTAGGAAGCGACGTGCGGTCGGCCAGCTACGTGATGGGCCCTCCATGATGGAGGGACGTACCACAGACAGTGAGGGGGCGGTGTGTGTTGACAACCCTGCCTGGGCGTTGCTGTTATCTCCGGTCGTTCCCCTTCAGACGGTTCCGACTGGCATGGATGAGGATCCTTTAGCGACGGATGCGGCACCTTCCCCAAGTGTCGTTCCGGGAGTTTCTCAGGGGACCCCCACCTCTCATTAATTAATGGCTATTATCGCCTGGAATGTGAGGGGGGCGTGTTCGTTAGGGAGGTGGAGAGAGATATGTGGGGTGCTCCTCAGAGAGAAGTGTGACATTTCTGTTATTTTAGAGTCCAAGATTAAAGGGGAGAAGACCCTTACTCGACGGACCCCTTCTCCTTGGGCCTAGCTGCACAAACTGGCCCTTTGTGACATGGCCAGGATTTGGGTTCGCTGGAACTCGAAGAGTTGGGATGGTGACTTGATATTGATGACGGAGCAGTTGATTGCCATCTCCTTCGTGAACAAGGTTGGCTTCCGGTTCTTACTGGGGGCGGTCTACGGCCACAACGACAGAAGGAGAAGAGAGTCACTTTGGAGGGACATCTCTCGTGTTTCCGATGTTGCTGAGTCGTCGGGTCTTCCTCTGCTCTTGATCGGGGACTTCAACGCTCTTATGCATCACGAGGAGAAACTGGGTGGTCGTCCGGTTCCAGATTCTATCCTTTATGATTTTCAGAGATGCCTCCTACTGGCAGGGCTGCGGGAGCTGTCTCGATCAGGCTTCATCTGGACCTGGCACAACAAAGCAACTCACAACAGGGTTGCTTGTCAGCTTGATCGAGCTCTGGGCAACGGGGAGTGGTTCCGTCACTTTCCCAACTCTTCGGCTGAGGGTCTGGCAGCTGGGACGAGCGATCACTCCCCCATCAGGGTTGGCTTCTCTGCTCGATCTCTTGGGAAGTCCCGTCCGTTCAGGTATAACAACAGTTGGTATCTCTCGGAAGGCTACCTGGAGGCTGTCGCAGAGGGCTTGTCTAGTGGTCAGGAGGGGACGGCTCAATTCCGATTGGTTCGTCGACTCAAGGCCACGAAGAGGGCTCTCAGGAGTTGGGTGCAGGGGTTGCCCAAGTCTACACTAGAAGATAAGGAGGCTGAGTTGAGATCCTTGCAGCAGGATCTGCAAGCCGACATGCTTAATGGAGATCTGGCGACTAGAGAGAAGGAGCTGATTGGAGAAGTCAACATTCTGAGGCTGCAGAAGGAAATTAGCTCGGCCCAGCGAGCCAAATGTTCCTGGCTGAAGGATGGAGACCGGTGTTCCAAGTTCTTTTACGACGCTATCCGGACTAGACAGAATCGGAATCACATTTCTCAGCTTCTTGATGCGGACGGCACTCTGGTGGGGACGCCGGCTGAGATACAGAGCGAGGCTGTCAGGTACTACTCTGATTTATATTTCCAGACTGACTATCTGTCCGTGTTCCCAGAGATTGTTACGAAGCGGTTGGTGACTCCATTTGGGAATAGCATCCTTCTTGCTCCTGTCACTTTGGAGGAGGTGGAATCTATTGTCAAGGGGGCGGACCCCAACAAGGTCCCTGGTCCAGATGGCTTCAGCAGTGGTTTCTTCAAGCGCCATTGGAATATTCTGAAGCTTCAGGTTGTGGAGGTGGTCCAGGAGTTCTTCACTAAAGGGAAGCTTTTGAAGGAGCTGAACCACACTTTCCTGACCCTGGTGCCTAAGAAGGAGGGCGCGACTGCATTGGCGGATTTCAGACCTGTTGCATGTTGTAATTATCTTTACAAGATAATTACACACCTTATGTGCCGACGGATGGAGAGAATCATGCAGGACTTGGTTTCTCCAAACCAAGCTGCGTTCATCAAGGGGAGGTCGATTGCAGAGCATAGCCTCCTGGCGCATGAGATGGTGAGGGGATTCAGCAGACCTGGTGGGGAGAAAGCTTGTGTTAAACTAGACCTGAGGAAGGCTTATGATATGGTCAATCGTGACTTCCTATGTCATCTGATGTCTGCCATGGGATTCGCGGATCACTGGGTTGCGTTGATCAGGGAGTGCATCACGTCCCCTACTTTTTCAGTTCTCATCCAGGGCATTCCTTACGGGTACTTCCAGAGCAACCGTGGGCTGAGGCAAGGTGATCCATTGTCTCCTTACCTGTTCACGCTTGTGATGGAATACTTTACTTGTCTGATGGACCTGGCAGTGCACCGTGGACGGCTGGTGCCTTTGTTTCGTAGGATGGACCCTCCAGTTATCCATCTTATCTATGCTGATGATCTACTGGTCTTCATCCAGCCTTCGATGATGGGGTTGCAGACGCTAGCGGGTATTATGGATGATTTGAAGTCCTTCTCGGGTCTCCAGCTGAATAGGGATAAGAGTCGGGTCTACTTCAGTTCCCGGTGCTCCCGGAAGGAGGAGCGGGCGGATGTCCTGGGTATCGCGAGGAGTGATCTTCCAGTGCGTTATTTAGGAGTGCCCCTCACAGTCAATTATGCGCGGGATCAGGATTGCCAGGGACTGGTAGAGTATGTCCAGCGGAGAGTTGAAGGCTGGCAAGCCGCCGGTCTGTCTTTTGGCGGACGCATAGAGCTGATCAGATCTGTGATCTCGGCTGTGGCCCAGTTTTGGCTACAGTGCATCCTTCTTCCGGTGGCCACTATTCGGCGAGTGGAGCGTCTTTGTGCTGATTTTCTTTGGAGGGGAGGTTTGCATGCTATCTCGTGGGAGCAGCTCTGTCGTCCCAGGAAGGAGGGAGGAGTGGGGCTCAGGCCGTTGCTGGATATCAGGGAGGCCTCTGCGCTCAAGCTGGCCTGGAGATTCGTTAGCGGAGGGTCTCTTTGGGCGGACTGGATGCACAGCAGATATGTGAAGCAGGTCAATTTTTGGACGTGTTCTCCTGATAACAACCATTCTGTTACGTTCAAGACTGTCCTGAGACACAGGGGTGTGCTCAAGTCTGCTATCCGGAGGGTCATGAAGGATGGGTCGGGCACGGACCTTTGGAGGGACCCTTGGATTGATCGGCGTTCGTTGCTAGACATTAGGGGTTCCCCGACTCATACGGAGGACATGCGAGGTCTGAAGTGTAGTCGGATCTTACGAGATGGAGAATGGAGGCCGAACTCTTATCGGTACACTGAGGAGCTGGGAGGGATCATTATGTCTACAGTCATCGATCCGGCTTTGCCTGCGGATCGGTGGATCTGGGAGCCACCTGGTGCATCTTCGGGCTCGGGGGAGTTCCAGTTCCGTAGTTGCTACAATCTTATCCGGCATACTTTTCCTCTGAGCTCTGATTACGAGTTCGTCTGGTATAAGGGTCTGGCCAGAAAGATGCAGTTGTGTGTTTACAAGCTTCTTCTGGGTCGCCTCTTGACGAGGGACCGCCTGAGTTCCTTTGGAGTGCCAGTGCCGGACCCAAAATGTGTACTTTGCTGTTTGGAGCCTGAGTCTATTAAACATATCTTTTTCGAGTGCACTTTGGCATGGCAGATATGGTCGGAGCAGAGTCGGGTATTGGGAGTGGGCGCCTCTGGAAAATGCATTGGGGACATCATCTCAGCGATACGAGATAGCAGGGGTCGAGGTCAGGACTGGTTCCGCACAGCTAGAGTTCGTCTGGCGGCTGCGGTTTGGCATGTTTGGCGGGAACGAAATCGCCGGATCTTTGAGGGCTTAGTCACTCCTCCGGTTGGCATTCTCCATAATATTGAGTTTGATGTGAACGCTATGGTGAATGGATGAGTGTTGAGTGGGAGTCCCACTCAGATTGTATGTTGTATGATTATGACTTTTCTTTTGGAATAAAATTTATCTTTTTCCAAAAAAAATATATATATATATATAATGCTTATTTGAGTTCCTGAAATGCTACTCTTTTGTATGAACTTCTGGCTTTGATTGGTGCTGATGGAGCTGCAGGCTTTTGAACAATTTTCAAGTTCTGTACGGTCCAGTCTTCTGTGACTCTCAAGTTTTAGGTGTGCAATGGGGAATTTGATTACTCAGCTGGTCTCTTATCTCCTGTATAAGTGATCGCGGCCTCCCCTTAATTAATTGTAAATAAGGTACACAAATCTATACTTATGCATCATTTTTATAGGATGTCGTTATTGGCACTCCTAAAATGTCATCCTGCATTTCTCTTTAATTTTCTAACATTTAAATTTCAAATTTGTCCCTGTATTAATACTATTGGCACTCCTAAAATGTCATACTGCACTCTTTCCTTCATGCATGCACAAATCAATGTTATATTTAATGTATGAGATTATTTGAAATTAGAATGAGAAAATTAAAGATGAGTGTATGATGATATTTTCGATATGAGTACTGATGGAAATAAGAATGATTTCTCTGACTTTATTTTCGATATGGTTTACGTTCCATGTATTGGTTCTGCAGGCTTTTAAGAATGTACGCAAGTGTGACGACAGGCGACATGGATGATGGATCAGTAACTTAGAGCATCATTAGTAAGGCCCATCCCATTTTCTAGATTCTAGATTTAGAATGTAGGAGCTCATTTTGTAGAATAATAAGCCTCATCCCTAGTCCCAATTTCTACAATTTTGGTCCCAACCCATCCATGGGTGCTAAGGGTTAGGCCTCCCAATTTCTAGATTCTAGATTGTAGAAACTCGTTTTGTAGAATAGTAAGTTCCAATTTGGAGCCCAACTTTCTAGATTCTAAACTTTATATTATTTTTTTCCTACATTAAATTTTAACCACACAATTTTTGGGACCGGAGCTCACTTTATCATTTCCTACTATTCTCATACAAACCCAACCCATTCTACATTTACCTTTTTTTTTGAAATTTTGGACTCCAAATTGCATTGGAGAGTCCCAACTACTAATGATGCTCTTAGGGCAGGTACCCAAGCCTACAGTTCAACGCAAGGTTAGGAAGTTTGGGACATGCAATATAATATTATAAGTTGCTTATTTTGGATTTTACATGAAAATAATTTATGTTCAAAAAAAGAAAAGGAAAGTAAGTAAAATAGGAGTGCTGTCTTTAAATAGTGTGAAATTAAAGCTCAACTTATATTTGATAAATGAAGCATATATTTCTATCAACTGAACGTGTGCAACTATCAACTAGCTTTGTGCAGCCACACAGGTCTTAATTATTTTGTTAGATTTTAGGATCAATTGTTTTAACTTATCTAATGGTGGATCAAGGTGTTGCGTGGGCCAGACCCAGTATATGCTTTATTCCTAAAAACAAGCAAATGAAAACACTATGCTATAAATTTTGGGTCCGTCTAGAATATCGCTCATGGCCCATGAAACTTGTACATAATTGAAAAGATTTTGGGGAGTGAAATAGAAATAAGATAGCTCACCCCTACTCATGGGTGATTGCCGGTTCGAATTATGAAACTTGTACATAATTCTTTTTTTTTTTATATAAAAACCGAACCGAACCGATGCTCACCCCTACTCATGGGTGATTGCCTAGTTCGCTTGTACCCAGGGTGTGATTTGTGTGGCAATGGACAACTACGTACCAAGTGGACTCCAGTCCTACTCGATACGTATACACTATTTTGGGTCTAGTAATCTATCTACCTGTATGAATCTATCAATAATATATATCTCAATCCACCTAAGTAAAAATATCAAGGATGAATAATATGTTGTTAAGGTCAGCCGTCCAATAACACACTTGCTCGAGTAGACCCATGATAATGACATAGGTCTACAAACACTGGGCTACAACAACATAGAATAAATAACAGAATGAAATATGTAACTACGGAAGATGTGCTTCAAGGATCTAATAACAATAGCTGAATCTGAGAAGATCGCCAGTGTTCCTCCGATAAGCTCCAGATAATCTACTCAACCAACCTGGAAAGATAACCAGGTCCTCAGTGGAACGTAACAAGATACTTAGGAACATGTCAAGTTAATGTAAATTGAATACTACTATCTGTAGTAAGTAAATATATCCGTATGCTGATGACTAAGTGAATACAATATGAGGACAAATTTCGTGCATTTGTGCTGTTTGGCTGAATAGGTAGTTGGCCTAGTCCGACTAGAGACCATATGATCATATACTGAAACCAGTCATCTGAATAATGTGCATCTAACGCCAAAGGCCATCTGTATAACATTGGTCATCATTTCTGTAGATCCTTTCGGAGTCCTCTGTTTTTGTGTGTATATAGAGAAGGTTTATGTGAATAACATGTTTCTTAAAAATGTAATTTTTTTTACCAATAGCAAGGAAAAAGCATCGAATTAGTTAGCGATGGACTAGTGACGACCTAGCTATAGAAAACTATAAAGATTTATAGCTAGCGACGACTTATGGGCAGAATACTGAAAAAAATATCCATTGCAATACGCAAATTTATCCATGCCTCGAGGGATCGGTGACGATTTTTCTTTTTTGTCGGTATTTCCATTGATGCGTTAGCAACGTACTTGTCAGCTCTAATCTGTTGTTGGTTATGCGTCGCTAGGCTATCGAATCGTCGACGTATATCCGTCGGAGACATTCTTTCCGTCGTTAGTCCGTTGGATTAGCAAGAACCAATTAGGCTAAAGAAGACGGTCCTAGGTCTCATTCGAGGGACAACGTTATAATCGTAGGACAACAATGATGCGTGTGACTACCGAGGACTAAAAGTCAGAAACACCGGTTTTAGGGCTCTTTGGAGGGATAATAACATGACAACGTGTCCTTAGATGGACAACGACGAATAATTCAGTGACGACCGAGAAATAGAGAGACGGATTAGGCCTACTTGGAGGGACAACAACATGGAACGGTTAAGAGCTTCTTAAATGGGCTATATCTTGAATGGTGGGCCTGCCCGCTCATGGGAACCCGAGACGAACTTTAAAAATTAGAGCCCTCATACATAATCCTCATACATAATGGAATTTTTTTTTTAAAAAAAAAATCATCAAAATTGAACTAAGGATCTCTAGTGTGCAAGTCTAACAAAATAATCAATGCACCACAATTATTTTATGTTAAGAGAGTACCATGGTACATACTAATTCTATTTTAGATACATGATTATTAATATATTTATATTTAAAGTAAATTTTTTGGGCCCTTCTGGTCCGTGGGTCATGTGCGGTCGTCCTGGTTGTCTTGAACCAAGACCGGCTCTGGTAGTAACGCATCGCGGTGATTTAATCTTTCATATTTATTTCTTGCAAGTTGAACATGTGATTAGATGCATCACCATACTCAACTTGAGCGAAAGAATATGTGATGAGATTCTAGTTGCCCATACATGCTTTAATTTATGTATGAGTATGATACTTAGGGGTTTATTGGTTCAAGTTTTAGAGGCTTGTTTGGAATGGGTTTGGATTCTTTATCCATATTTAGTAAGCGCGTGATTTAAAATTGGGAGAGAATACGATAAACTTTAGATTTCTACATATCTATTCTACTATATAATGGGAAAACTTGGATGGTGAAAATTTTGAATTCCGAAATTACCCTTGCATATCTATCTATTCTACTATATAATAGGAAAACTTGGATGGTGAAAATTTTGAATTCCGAAAATACTCTTGCATATCTATACTAATTAAAAACTGTTCATCTATTCTACTATACAATGGGAAAACTTGGATGGTGAAAATTTTGAATTCCGAAAATACCCTTGCATATCTATCTATTCTATTATATAATAGGAAAACTTGGATGGTGAAAATTTTGAATTCCGAAAATACTCTTGCATATCTATACTAATTAAAAACTGTTCATTAATTTTAATAAAGACAACTTAATAATTAAGAAGACTACCCTTTGGTCTTCCTAAAGAATCTTCCTAAGTTAATTAAAATAATATTAAAATACGTGCAAGGCACGTGCACATATGCTAGTGTAGGTAAGTAAAATCCAAGTCCCCCTTGAAAATATTTTGCTAAACATAATAAAATTAATGAAATAGTAATTATGAAAAACTAAATAAATAAAGATTTCTATTCCTGTTTGAACCAAATGTGAGAATGATTTTTTTTTAAAAATATTTGGACTACATATTTTTTTTTAACCTAACTAAACATGGATATAAAAATGTTGAATTCATTTTCCATAAAAAAAAATGTTCATTCATATAAATACAAAACTTTCATCCAAACGTTACGTTAATTATAGATATCAAATCTGCCAGTGCGTGAGATGTGCATTGTAGAGAAAGTCGTCCATGGGCCTATGCAAGTATGACACATTGCCTAGCACAGTCTTAATTACTAAACATGTCTTAGTTAGATGCCTAAAATAATTCACAAATATATCGATTAATTATACCAGTAAATATATTTTTCCTTCTGCACTTATTGTACTCCGTTTACTTACATTCATGTCGCCGCAAACTTGGCCCTAGTGTACTTATCGATCAATTATATAGTAATGTTGTAAACAAGATATATTATTCAGTCAGCCGGACTTATCATACATTTTGATTTTCCTCCTTCGATAACATGGGGTTGTTCCAGACTACCACTACATGCACTTATTTTTATACCGTCAAGTAAAAGAAAATCAAGATGTACGATAAGTCCGACTCATTGAATAATTTCTCCACTGATAGATAATTGTAGATAAAAAGTAGATATCCTAGAAAGACAAACTTTGAAAAAAGTTAAAGCTAATTTACTACTTAGATAGAATAGATAGTTATGAATTCAAGGCCTCAAGTTATGAATAGATATTTAGATAGAATATATCAAGGCCTCAAGCTCAATCGAGAGGTAGTTCAATAACTCGTCGTACTGTTTTATTTTATTTTATTTTAACAATCGAGTAAGATGTCCTCCCTTAGATCTACTCTTTGGAGAAGTGGAAACTAGACCACAAATGAGGAGTTGAATTAAAGCGAAGACTAGCTTTGAGGAATGAAATGAAATAGAAGACTTACTCGAGGTAGAAAACTTGACTCGACTTATGAGTTACTATTGTCTTTACTAACAAAAGTGGACTTTCAGTGACGAAATAAGTTTTTTAATGACGAATGTTTGTCCCTAAAATATGTTACTAAAATTTATAATACTCAAAGTCTAAAATACAGGAACATATTTAAAATTTGAGTAACAAAAAGTTAAATAGGAATGTAGGGAGATATTCTAGGAGTGACAAAATGGTACTAGTAATCAATAACGACAACGACTTGGATTTTTAGTAGAAATTTGTTTCGGAACGTCCCAACAACAAAGAGGAACACTTATGGATTGATGATAGTGGATGGCGACGACGATGACATGACCATAAATATCAAAGAAGAAGAAGTCTGCTACTGCTTCAATTTGTAGGTGGACATTTACTTGCCATAACGGTGCAGCACGTGATGATCCCCACCACGCTCGTTTTGGCGGGAGAGGGATTGGTGAAGATGGTGGAGACACGTACGAAGCACAAACGTATGATTGCATGCATGCGTACAAGTTGTTGCTAGCTACAGATGTACACGCACTCAATAGTCGTCGAGAGTTTAATGTTTCGTGCGTTGGCGCTCTCGCCACCTAACCCCTCTCCTTTCCCAACATTAACTGCATGCATGCACAGAATGAAAGGTCGACATGTTTCACTACATTCATACTCTACCCATAAACTTCATGCACATAACTGGCTTTATTAATTAGCCTACTATAATATGATAACCCTCCGGTGAGGCTAAAGAAACAGTACTCTCTCTCTCTTCCTGATAATATTCAATCATAATTTCAATAGAGGGCTTTAACAGAGTGAGAGGTTGTTTGGAAGGCAGCGAGTTGACGACAAGCAGAGACTTTTAATGCAAGTACAATCTACTTTTTTTTTTTTTACATTGAACGTTTGGATGTTTGGATATGTGTAAGTGTAAAAAAAAAAAAAATTTGATTTATTCTCTATTTTGATTATCCATATTAAAGGTACACCCCACAGCTTTACAAAAATGTAAGAGTTTTTTTACTTTGTAAGGAAACCGTCAAGAACGGACGGTCAACGGCTTTGACCTAAATATGGGTAATCCGAGTGGGGGGTAAGTCAAAATTTTTCTAAAAAATATAGTTCACTTTCATTACACATTTAATACATCTGTACTCGTATTAAAATAATTTCGGTGTTTTGTTAGGCTTTGAAAGTGGAACGTTTTGATGTAAGTGGAGATATTTTGAGTCAAGGTGTGAGTTGGGCCGGGCCGCAACCCAGGTCAACTGGGTTTGACTGAGTTTTGGTCGGGTCGGGCCCAACTCGGTTGGAGAAGCAGGCTGGTGAGCTGGTTCAGGGTTGGGTCTAGGCCGGCCCCATTTTTTTTTATTTTAAAAACTTGAAAACAAAATTTTGAGAAGAAAAAATTGAAATAAAATTTATTAGTGTTATTTTAATTTAAATATGCTAGAATAGTAACCAACAGCTAAATTTTATTAATGACTCATATTAGTATTACTAATACATAAATTGACTCATACTAATATTACTAATACATAAGTTGCAATTATGGTGAAAGTTGAAACTCAAACATAAGTTATAATTATGTTTAAATATACACCGATCTAACAATAATAAAATATATTAAGAATGATATATTTTTTGAAAATAATACAAGATTACTAGATATCCATACAAAATTTCAGATGCCTACGTAGCTTCCTTGTATCATAGTTATGGTCTCATTAGATTCGTTTCCTACAATGCAAACATTCAACAAGAACTCTATTCGAGTATCTTCTTTCTGTGTTATCGCTATCTCGCGCTTGTTGTAAACTCCGTTAAATTGATTCCAACTTTTCGATTTTGATTCAAACTCTTAGTGCGATGCGGGTTACAGTTGCTGATCTTGCGGTTGCTGTGGTAGTTAATTATTATCAATTTATCCATGATATTAAATAGCCTATTCACACTAGATTGCTTATAAATGTTGTAAGAGGGGGAAGAAATTTTGGTGTGATTAATTTTGATATGGCCTATTTATAGGAAATTTTGGGTGCAAAATGATCCCAAATATCCTCAAACTATAGTTATTTAAAGGATATTTTTGGTCATTTTTAGCAAAATAACCAAAATACCCTTCAAACGGTCAAAAAATAGCCCTCAGAAGTAGGTCATTTCGGTCATTTTCGGACCCAACGGTCACAAGCCAAAAAAAAATTCCAATCCAATGGGCCTGGACCGAGTGCTTGACCGGGCCGGCCCGACCAGTTTTTTTCGGGTTTAACCGGACCGGGCCTGAATTTGAACCGACAGTCGGGCCAGTCTTCCGGGTTGAAAGAACGGACCCAGCCGAGCCGGTCTGGGTTGTTGACAGGGTCGGGGCCGGCCCAGACCGGGCTGGGCTTGGGTCACCCGACCAATCGCACACGTTGAGTTTTGAGTTGTATTAGGAAAAAAAAACCAAACTCGTTCAAAGTGAAAGCTTTGTTGCTTTTGTAGTTCTTTATTACTTCTTTAATTTTTGTTCACGTTAATTTTTGTTAATTACTGTTAATTAAATATTATTGTTGATTAAATATTAATGTTAATCGCTGTCTGGTGCGGTATGGAATGGTCTAGGGTTGGGCCAGGAGGGTTTAATTAATTTTTTGTTAATTATCTTTGTTAATTAAATTTTGATTACTTTTTCTTAATCAAATTTTTATTAATTAAATTTTGTTAATTATGTTTTCATAATTATATTTTTGTTAATTTTGTTAATTTCTGTTAACCTTAACGTTAACTTTTCTTTATTAATTTTTGTTAAACGTTGTTTTAATTAAGTTTTTGTTAATTTATTTTCTTAGTTAACTTTTATTATTATTATGTTTTATTAATTATTTTATTAATTATTTTTTGTTAATTAGTTTTCGGATGATTTTCCTTAATTATTTTTTTGTTAATTAGTTTTGTTAATGATTAACATTTGGTTAATTGGTTTTTGTTATTTTTTTAAAAAATATTTTTTTGGTAAATTGGCTTTTTTAATTAAATTTTGGTTAATTGGTTTTTGTTAATTTTGGTTATTTGGTTTTTAGTTAATTAAATTTTTGCTATTTGTTAATTAAATTTTTGTTACTTACTGCTAATTAATTTTTAGTATTTTATGTGCAGTGTTGTACAGTCCATTTTGAAATCTAATGCTGACATCCCGCATACATTTTTAGCAACATATCTACGATGTCTTTGTGACGTCTTCCTATGTTGCTACTGATGTCATTATTGTAGGACCGTTGAACATCTCTAGAGGAAAGATGAATAGAGTGTGTGCATACGCAGCCAAAATAATCACCACTTAAAAATTTAGTAACTATATATTATGGTAGATAAAAACAGTAAATAAAATGCGGTAAAGTAAGAGATAAGAGAATCAAACTCAGTAACACATCGATGTATACTGGTCTCCCTCTGAGAGCACTACTCCAGTCTCGTGTACTTTTACTCGATGTTAATCCACTATGCACAAGCTAAATGAGAGCTTGTACTCTCTTACAACATCGTGCTTGGTGATGAGCACGACCGACTCCACAAACTTGATTTAAACTGAACGTTTTCTGAATTGCAACCTCTTATACAACTCTTCAGAACCAAAGCTCTAGATCAAATAGAACTGTACTGGCTTTGGCTCGAGAAAAACACTTAAGAATAGATAGAGAAGAGAATGAATGAGTGATTTGAAATGGTGATAATTCTCCTCTATTTATAGTGGTTTTGCTGACAGAGTTAGGACATAGTTTGGATGCATGAATCTCGCATTCGAATGTTGTAGGCAGATTTGGTAGAAGACCAAAACGAATTCAAAACTGACCTGGCCGAACTCGGTGTCACGCCCCAGAACCAGAATACTGGAGAGCGGGGGCAGACATAGCCAGCTACGTATAATAAAATGGAATCCATCTCACCATACGGTCACGGCTGTCTAGATATGTGAGGGTTTATCTACAAGCCATCAGTCTCTTAAGGTCATAAATTATCCTATTGTCTCAATCTCAACCAACTAATAATAGTTACAAGATATCAGACCACCAAATATACAATTGTAAGGCGTCCCAAACATTACATATCCAGGTGATCATGAAGCTAGTCGTACAAAATATAAGGACTAGCAAGAGTTAAGTCATACATGATCAACCTCGAGTTGCCAACCATGTTACAGCCCGTAGGCGGACAGTAAGTAAAATATACACGAGCTAACACTTGCTCGGCGGCTAAACGCCTCAAAAGAATAATGTATAATTACAGTGGAAGAACAAAAGAAATCCACTTGTTGCCAGGATTCCCTCTAGTGGTCACCATCTGGCTGGAAAGCAGGTAGATCCTTTGCTGCTGCTCCGGTATCTGGCCATACAAAACCAGCTGGGTCAGACCCCAGAAAGAGCAAGTGCCACAAAGGAGGCTTCACTTAGGAACTAAAACCAGCAAATTAGCACAAGAATATAATTACTTAATAAGAGATAGTAATTTAAAAAAAAGCATGACATTTGAATGTAAAAGACAATCTTGTACGGAATCAATAAAAGACAGAACATATGAAAAAGCATGACAGGATGATATACGATGAGATAACCATGGGACTATTCAGATAACCAGGTTACAACCCGTAAACCAAACAAGGACCGGAGTTGTAACCCTTCGTCTGAACGGAACTTGGCTTCTCCCACCATTTATCGGCAAGGTAAATATAAGAAATCGAGACATGTAACAATCTTGTACAAGATCAAGACAAGACTAGACTGATTGAACCCCATCCAACATTCACGGCCAAGCAATAAGTATGGCTTGCTACTTTAACTAACTAGGGTTATCACAGGCCTAGTTACTAGCAAATGCAATGAGAATTCCAAGTCTGGTTACCTATTTGTTACTACCTGAGTGATCCCAGCAAGAAAAGGAAAAGATAGCTGGATATAGCAGACACACTGTAGTAAGATACATGTGTCCTAAGGTACCACACTCGACGGCGGGCTGGAAGTGTGCTCATCTCGACGGATAGCAACAAATTCCATGTATATATATAAGGTCGGGACCAAAGGGGCAACAGGTAACTGAAAAATTCTCCATGAACTATTTGATCAATCTAGTCATTAACCTAGCCAGATTCAGTATGAATTCCTGACCGTGGTACTCAGGGATCATACCCTAGACATGATGCAAGACACACAGGACTCGTAGTTTATACAAGCACAATCATCCACGGTGTCCAGGCAAATGAATTAATTAGTCAAGAGTGCGCCACGACGGGCCACTATCATTATCATTATTACTTATCAAGAGTACGCAACGACGGGCCACTATCAAGCATGTCAGGGTACTTGTCAAGAGTGCACCACTACGGGTCACTGTCATGTCATGTGTAGCAGGTCAAGTTATCAAGTCAGGAGTGCACCACGGCGGGCCACTATCAAGCATTGTTCAATTATCATTCCAAACATAATAAATAAATTCGGGATTATCAAGTTCATGATAAAAAGGCGTAAGAATATAAAATGGACGTTAAATATCTAATAAAATATCAATATACAGGGCTATAGAAGATCCAGGGTAAGTAGGGTCAGGTCCAGTTGCGCCTAAACATCAAGTTGCGCCTGAGTCAGACTGCGCTCAAGTCAGGCTACGCTCAGGTCAGGCTACGCTCAGGTCAGGCTATGCAAGACATACGCCTCCAAAAGGTAGCGTATGTACTCCATACGACTCCTCATCAAGGCAGCGTATGAGGTCCATACGACTCCTCATCAAGGCAGCGTATGAGGTCCATACGACTCCTTGTCAAGGCAGCGTATGAGGTCCATACGACTCCTCATCAAGGCAGCGTATGCAAGACATACGCCTCCAAAAGGCAGCATATGAGTCAGACTATGCTGCGCTAAAGAGCGCACGCAGCTCAGTGACGCAAGCTAAAAAGCTCGTGCGCATTGCTCACTGTCTTCTCCAAATCAGCAAGAACTCCATGGTTTGAATCCAAAGCTTCAAAAGTCCATAACTTGGTCAAAATAAGTCCAAATCCAACTTTTCAAAGGTCAAAATTGGGTAGAATAAAATTCTCTACAACATGGAACCATCAAAACTCGAAAATAACAAGATTAAATAGATCAAAACCCAAGAATTCTAAAAATAAAGTAAACTTAGATCTACAAGAATCTAGCCATGGAAATTAGAAATGCCAAGTACTAAAGTGTTTTAGAATGTAGTAAAAAAGAGAATGGAGCAATAAAATCAGAGTTCCTCCATGAAGCAAGTTGCACTTGCCTAGACCTCTCTCTTCTCTCTCGGGTAGGTGAAGGGAGTAAATGGAAGAAGAAGAAGAGATTAATGAAGAGAGAGAAGAAGAATAGGTAATAAATATGAGTGGTAGTGGTAGGTAGGGGGTTCATGCTAGCCCAAACCAAGCCAAACCAATCCAAGCCCAACCCGAACCAAGCCAGGCCAAACCAAGCCAACCCAATCCTCCTCCTATCCAAATAAAACCAAGCTCCACTAATCAGAATTAATCCATGAATGATAAATGACAATTAAACCACAATGC
Source organism: Iris pallida (assembly GCA_029216955.1). Taxonomy (NCBI): domain Eukaryota; kingdom Viridiplantae; phylum Streptophyta; class Magnoliopsida; order Asparagales; family Iridaceae; genus Iris; species Iris pallida. Next base: position 8,077,098 of record JANAVB010001796.1, on the reverse strand, counting down.
TAAATATGAAAATAAACCACAACTAACTAATCAAGGAAAAGAGAAATACGGGTCAGAAATACGAACACGTATAAAATATGTATCACAAATTTCGGGGCACTACACTCGGGCCGAACTCGTTCAGAGTTCCGTCTGAGTTCTGTCAGGGTCAGACTAGTGTGTATGAGTCAAATTTGCATGGGCTTTGGGCTTTTTGAAAATGTGGACTTTTGAAATTTTGATATGTAGACTTTTTTGGATATGTGGACTGAGAATAACCTAAGCCAGTATCAATCATGATCAACCTCACAATATATTTTCTAGACTCAATAAAATTGAAAATACAGAAGAAAAATATAAAAGGCTTGATCTTGATTCCATTGCGATACTGTTCTTGATGACGATGTGATGTCTGTACTTTGAAGTAGTGGGACGTAAATATAGTAGATGTTTCTTCTTTGAAACCTGCAGACCTGTAACAGTTTTATATATTTTGCGTGTCGACCAAAGTTGACGTTGATTATCAAAATCAGGTGTGATCATTAACCAATGGGCCAACAATTGTGGCATCATGACGTGCCATATTTCCACTTTCAGCACGACGTCTCAACGACGTCGTGCGACCCAACAACAACATTCCAGGTTGTGTCACCCAACAACAAATCCACGATGCATCACTGAACTGTAAGTCTATGAAACATCGCGAGCAAGGATGATAATTTCTTTCGAACCTGTGAAATCCGAAATTTTGGAATGATTAATTATTGGACTTGTAGCATAATCTTAGTATTATTATTATTATTATTATTATTTATTATTATTATTATTACTACTATTATTATTATTATTATTATTATTATTATTATTATTATTATTAGTAATCGGTTTAGGAAAAATATTATTTCTAAAATTAATCATTGGGTTTTTGATTGTGGCCCTGTCTCCGATCCCGTGTCCGGGGTCCGACCCCGAGTTCGGATATCAAATCCCGTTTTCCGAATCCATCCTTAGTTTTTCCATTAAAAACCTGATTTTTTTAAAAACTATTTATATATGTAAATATATGGTTTGACAGATTTATAAAAAAAGAAAAAAAACAAAAAAAGAAAGCCCCCTCGACCTGGCCTGGTCTCCCCACGACCAGGCCACCCCTATTCTCTTCCTACTTTTCCTCTCTTCCACTCCTTGCTTCTCCACAACTCTTCATTAAAAACTTCCAGCTCCTTTCCCCATTCACTCAAAATCACATTTCATTTCTCTCATTCCTCTCCCTCACTTAATTCCTTTCTTCCCCCAAAGCTTCCACTCGACGAGCCCTAGCCGACCAGAGCACCGGCCAACTCCGTCGAACCTGAGCCTCCGGCCGACCCCAGCGACCTTCCGGCCGCCCGCCGACATCCCTTCCGAGGCCGTGCGCCGCCTCCCGCGCGTCCACCCGGCGCCGCTTCCTCCGGCCAGGTCCGCCAGCGACCTTCCGGCGGTCTCCGAGACCCGTCCGGCCAACACCCCGGCGGCCTCCGCCCCGTCCAGCCAGCGCAGCGCCTCCCGTGCGCCAATTCCAGCGCCCGACGACCCTCCCGAGGCCCCGTGCCGCCTTCCGTGCCCGGCCAGACTCCGCCCGCCTTTGTCCCGGGGCCGCTCGATCCCCTGCGCGCCTCCCGCCGACTTCCTCGGCGACCCCCGACGTGCTGTCCGCCGGCCAGCGCTCCCCGGCGTGCCCTGAGTTTCTGGCCGCCCCTGTTCCAGACCCTCGGGTTCCAATCCGCTCATTCTAGCGCTGCCCCTGTGGCCATGCTGACCCGATCTGACTTTTCGGGACTCGCTGACCCGTGGCCGCTCCCAGCGCTGACCCACGGGTTTTCCGACCCGCTGTTCCGCGGTGCTCTTTGGTGTTTCTGTTCCCGCGTCGCTGCCGCGTGGATTATTCTTTCATATTTTCATCTGAGAGCTCTAGTCGAGCAATTGAGGTATAACTTCGTGTCCCCGTGTCCCTCCCATAGATAGTCTATGATGACGCGGTTCCGATCCCGTTTCGGGATTCGATATTTTGATTATTCTGTTGCTTTGGGTGATATGTAGAGTATCAATTACGTCTCGGCATATTTTCTATTTTTGTTACATTTGTGCTATGGTTGGTTTGGGTTGAATATTCATTTTGAGTTAGAAATGTGTGATCCCTGGTTTGGGATATATTTTATTATGTTGTGGTTGGCATCCTCCCAGGATTGGGTTGTCCCAATTACAGAGGAGGTGCTGCCGAAATTTTCGGAAAAGTTTTCAAAATAAAAGTATTTAATTAAATTTAGTATATTAGTAAATAAAAATCTATTTTCAAATTCGATCTTTGCAAACGATTTACAAAATTGATTTTGTCGGCTTTAAATGCGGATTTTGTGAGTTTCGTATCCCCGTTAGGCGACGACCGTATCGGTCGAATGAGCCTCGGCGAAACGCAAACGATACAGGGTTACCTGTACGTTTAGGCGTTAGCCAGCAACATGAGATTGCACGACCAAGTCTGAGACTCTTTAATTTTTAATTAATTATAATTTATTTTTAGAACTGGTACTGCTTTTAGTATTTATGGTGCAGGGCCTCGGCCTACTGTTTGGACCGTTCGCGGCACTTAGAGCTCGCCTTAGGATTAATTAATTTATGTAAATAATTTGTAAAGGGCATAAGCCCAGTTTTTCCTTTATTTTTCTGTGACCCTGTATTGTGTAGCGTAGTTTTTCTTATTTTTTTGGAATATTATTTTTGCCGTTAAACGCGTAGATTATAAAATGGATATATTTATTTTATAAAGAAAATTAATAAAGTTTTCTCATAATAAATAATCTAGTAACTTAGCAATTCACCTGTTTTCTCATTTAAAAGAAAAAGCCTAGTTTTATATATATATTTAAAATACAAAGTTTTACCAAATTAACCGGTAATTGCTATTTTTTCTAATTAATCAGTAACCGACTTATTCAATTAAAAATGATAACGAACGTAGATTGCGAAGCTAGATTTTCGGTAGATTAATTAAATAATTTAAAACCTGACTAGGGTCTACTTCTAGAGATTGTAACTAGCATACCTAGAATGGTTTCATTATGGTTCTAAGTCAAGGTTCTCAACTGTAGGATCTCGAAGACGAACTTGACATCCTCCTCGGTACCGACATTCCCGATCCATTCAATTAACAGAGGCAAGTTACGGTTATATTTTCTTGTATTTTATTTAGTAACTGTCTAGCTGCATGTTTAAACCACATTGCTACACGGAACTCTCTCCTAGGGTTCATATATTGATTGATATTGATTGTGGGGATTGGGGGAATAGTGTAACGTTTATGGCCAATACCCTTCATATTGCATATTGTGCGAGCTTACCCTTCTTACACACGGGGATAAGCCGTATCGCGTCGTTGTATAACCCAAACCGATCATAGACGATTATACATTCAAATCACATTATTTTCAATTGTTAAAATGCTGGAAAATATTGTTTCAACTGTTTAGCCTGCACTTTTCCATTATTACTTGAAATATGAGATACATATTCGTACTTGCTCCCTCCTGACTGGAGACAACATTTTTAGGTGACATTGAGGATGCTGAGCTATTGTATAATAGTTACTATGATCCGGTTTTGTACCCTGTGGTGTTGCCGGAGTCCCCCTTGGAGGACGCAGGACCTGAGGCCAACGAGCCGACCGCTTAGCTAGTCGTTTCCATTTTTCTAGTTTTACTGTTTTGGAGTTTTGTTAATTTTTAATTCAGCACTATATTTCAGTTCTTTCATTTCCAGTTGTACTTTTCAATTGTTGAATAAAAGTTTTAAAATTTTCGTATATTCGAGTTGTGACAAATATATAGATGTTGTTGTGAATACCTGCATATAGAACATCTTACTGCCGCCGTCTCACAACGGTGCAGGCTGGGCATGATCCGATTCGACCCAATAATTTGGGATCGGGTCGTAACATATTTTTAGTGGTGGCCCATGCAGGTCTCCAAAACAACAAATTAGGAAAATATACCTAGAAACAATTAGAATACTAGAACATTGATTTGTCACAACATAGGTCTGAATTATATATATATATATATATATATATATATATATATATATATATATATATATATATATATATATATATATATTTTTGTTTGATTATAGATTGGTAGGATACCTTGCTTATGTATTGCATCCTAAACCTTCCAGAGTATGGCCAAAGGAAAGACTACCCGTTCCGGCCCTGCTGAAGATGAGGTGTCATCTACCAATCACACCCCACCTCCTCAAGCACGCCGGGACCCTCCTCCCTTGCAGCTGACTGACCGTCCCCATGCTGCACCAGTACCCCGCCCCGTTTACGCTACTACAGCGCAAACGGCAGAACCTGCACTTCCCCGGACTGAGCCGCAGTCCCCTGTGGTAGTACCCGTACCAGTTGCCCTACCAGTACCGGTGGACCCTACCGAGCTCGTAGGCCTGCTACGAGGAGTACTGGAGGCCCAGAGAGCCCAAGCTGAAGGTCATCGTGAACAGATTGCAGCCCAAGCTGAAGCCCATCGCGATCAGACCGCGATCATGAGAGAAGGCATGGAGAATGGCCACAATGTGGCTATAGCTGACCTCGAGAGAGGAGGAACAGCTCAATCGGAACTAAGGCCTGCTAAGATAAACATAAATCTAAGGGTTAATTTATGTATCACTAAGGCCATTCAATTTGATAAGAGACATTATTATGTGAAGGTGGCACTATTGAGAACTTTAAGAAGCAGGACCCTCGACCCTTCAAAGGAACCGAGGGAATCATCTATGCCGATGAATGGATCGACAGCATGGAGCGTCTTCTCAGCATCGCTCGACTACCCGACGACCTCCATGTCGAAGCAGTAGGACTCCAGCTGCGAGATGTAGCAAGCACCTGGTATCCGAATGAACCCCGACTCCAGGATAAGCAGCTTGATTGGGATACCTTCAAGAGGTTGTTCCGCAGGAAGTTCTTCCCAACATCAGAGTTGTGGGAGATGGAAAGACAGTTCCAGGACCTGAAGCAAGGGAACATGACGGTTGGAGAGTATGCGGCAGAGTTTGGCCGACTTAGCCACTTTGCCAAGAACTTGGTTGCTGACCCCGTGGATCATGCTGAAAGATTCAGGTTGGACTAAGGGAAGAAATTCGCACCCCTGTGATCGCAGGCGTCGCCAAGACATACGAGAAGATTCTGATACGAGCTCAGGACGTGGAGAAGAGCCAGCCTTCTCGTTCAAAAAGGGAGTATCCTAGAACTAGCAACTTCCAGGGTAACCAGAAGAGGTCCAACAACAACAACAACAGGCTGTCGCACCACCAGCAGCAGCATCATCAGGCAAGGACCAGTGACAGAAAGCCTCAAAAGCAGATCCCTGTCTGCGACTACTACAAGAGGCCAGGACATCAGGCGAACATCTGCAGGAAGAAACTGGGACACTGCCTAGTTTGTGGGTCTGCCACCCACCAAGTGAGGGACTGCCCTACAGTATTCAACCGGACCGGAGCAACTCAGCAAAGAGCTCCTCTACCCACTCAGCAACAACGGTTCGGGCAACATCAGTAGAAGACCGGGTGAGCTTTTGCCCTAACAGCAGACGAGCAAGAACCAGAGCAGGAACCCACCGCTGATGTCATCACAGGTTCCATTTATGTGTTTTTACATCCTGCTCTAGAATTATTTGATTCTGGTGCATCACACAGTTTTATATCATCAAAGTTCATTTCTGCACACCACCAAGATACGGAACTTAGCAAGATGATTAGTAGAGTTATGGCCGGTGGTGGACCCATACCCATCATCGAGGCTTGTAACTATCCCATAACTATCTCGGACCACAAATTCTTGACACCCTTACTTGTGATGCCCTTGCCCAACTATGATGTAGTCCTAGGGATGGACTGGTTAAGTGAGCAGCATGCGCTGATAGATTGTCACAGAGGATGTGTAATCTTTAGCCCACCAGGAGAACCGGAGTTTGAAATCTCTGAGCTCCGGAAGACATGAAAAGTGTTACCTACTCCTCTATCACCGAAGAATTCGGGCCTTCTCACCCTATCATAGCGGAATTCATGGACGTCTTTCCAGATAGTCTTCCAGGATTGCCGCCAGATCGAGGTGTGGAATTCACCATCGACCTAGTTCCCGGCTCTTCTCCTATTTCTCGGGGATGCTACAGAGTCAACCCCAAGAAGGCAAAGGAGATGAAGGACCAGATTGATGAACTGAAGGCCCAGTGATTTATCAGAGACGGGGCTTCACCCTGGGGAGCACCAGTTTTGTTCATACCCAAAAAGGATGGAACCGTACGGATGTGCATTGATTACCGGACGCTGAACAACATCACCATCAAGAACAAGTACCCTCTGCCCCGGATCTACGACCTGTTTGATCAACTGAGTGGAGCTAAGGTATTTTCGAAGATAGATCTCAGGTCTGGCTACCATCAAATCAAGGTCAGGAAGGAGGATATTCCAAAGACGGCGTTCAACACCAAATATGGGCAGTATAAATTTTTGGTCATGTCGTTTGGACTGACGAATTGTCACGCCCCGCTCCCGTAGGAGCGATCGTCCTCGCTAAGGCGTGATGCCGCACGAGCCTAGATTGCGCTCGTGCAAGGCAATTCCATAACGGCCGATTTCATCGGCGACGACGGGGTCGTCGCACAGAAGTCCCAAGCAGAAACATTGAATACATTGCAGCAGAATTTAAGAAGAACACATGAACACAAGTCATTCAAAAGAATCTCTTTTATTGATATTGAATACAAGATTACATCTGTGGGCGCAAGGCCAAATTACAATGTCTCTCGTGCTCACTTTTCTCTCATTTACAAGTCACTCTGCTCTCTCTCATCTCTCGATACAATACTTGAATCCAGCGGAAGCTTCGGAAGGCGATGTCCATACATTATGTCCTGTATAAGTCTTCAGATCATGCGGCCGCACGCTTCGACTCGCCAAGGAACTCCGTGCCTCGACGCATCCAAGCGAGCTCCGCACCACGAGCTTCTACCTGTGCCTGCACATGAAATACTGTGTGGGTGTCAGTACCACTGTACTGGTGGAGTGAGCTCCTCGCCCACCCATACAAAACCTACACGTTTCATTTACTTTGTGCAACATAAGCCCTTTTTCGATTGTCTTTCTATTCTTGCCTTAGGATCAGTTTTAGGACCGGCGCCTTAGCGCAACTTGTGTATCGGAACCATCCCGTGTTTGCCATGTCAACGTTAACTCATACTTGTCACTAGACCACTCCTCGTGCCAACAACGTTAACCTATCAAGTCGTGTTCGCCTTACGGCCATAATCAGAGACGCAACTACACGAAGGACTCCATTTCCTTGCCTCTAGACCTCTCTCGTGCTTGCATTGTCGACGCACCAACTTATACTTATCTTTCGTGCCAAACTCTGGGACGTAACGACTCGGTTGTGCCATGAACTCGATTCATGCATCGATAACTCTGAGGCAACGCCTCCTCGCTTAGTCTTGCCTATACTTGTGTTGTGACAACGCGGCAGTGCCTCATATTTCGAGGTCGTGCCCAACAACTCAACGTAACTTCACACAACTAGCCCTATGGCCCTTCTCGATTTAACTCGCAACAACTCGAGCCTAACCCATGCAACTCTATGCCAACAACTTAACACTCGATGCCGCCTCTCGTGCCGAAGCATGCCGCCTTCGCTGTAGCCAAATTTTAGGCTCAGACATTGCGTCTTTCTAACTCATACATATTCAACTCAATCCAAAGGCACCCACGCGGATTGCCGCCCGTGCCGACACATCTATATAAAAGGTCACTGGCATTGACTAGCCATAGTGGACATAGCCTGGCATTCGGGACCCTTGCACCGCCGGTTGCGATCCTCGATGCAAGTCCCCGACCTACCGGTTGCTTCATACCCAGCTCGGCTATACCCTGTTTCTTCCTAGGCCGAGTCGGTCCCGTGGCCCCGGGTTGCCGCTCGAAGAAACCACCGCCCTTGTCGACAAGTTGTCCATGACCACGCGCCTACGCTAACTTCTAGACTTAACGTAATGCATGGTCTCATCATCATCACTTAGTTCCTTTGGTTTACTCTTTCCTCTTTTCACACTTCTTTTACAGAGCCCCAAACCAGGGTTGCCTCGGCGACTGAACCACAGTCCCGACATATTTCCTCTCGGCGACTAACCATCGCTTAGACTTAACGTTCTTTGAACATAGGGAACGGCTACTGCATAGCCTTCCAACTTAACTTGAACATAACGTGTTTCCTTAAGTATCGACCGACCGTGGATAACTTTCCACTGAACCAACCGTGGCTCGTGCCTCTAAACCGACTCGTGTTCTACGCAACGCTGTCGCCCAAGTCATACTTTATATGACGGGCCTTGGGGTCGTAGGACTATTTATCTTGACAACCGCAGAATGAGCGGGACAGCACGTAGAATAACTTAGGTCGACCGGCATAACTTCGCCTAACTCACTCAAGCCTACAACATAACCCAAGGGACGAGCAAAGGCTATGCCAAGCCTTGCGGGACAGGACCGAGCATGCTTTAACAAGCATTTGTGCGGGCGACGCCTATGACGTAGGCTAACTCTCAGCTTTTGCACCGAAGACCAACTTTCCTTCTCCCAAGCCACGGGACGAAGGACCGAGTGTCATTTTCAAAGCACGCCGTGCATCAACTCTAAGCCGACCGTGGGACGTTTTCCATGTTCTAACTCGATACAAACTGTCGGGATTATTCCCTTAGCTATGTGGATGCGTAGCTTTTATTATCAAGCCTAACTTGTGCAAGTTGAAAACACGATTTATTATGTGAAGGCAAAGATGAGGAGAGTTCACCGAAACTACCCCACCTGAGCGATGTCTCCGAGCAAGCCGTTGCAAGGCTAAGTCCGAACGCCGTCGGCGTTTCGATTCCTCCGATTGACTTTGCGGGACGGAGTACTACATCATACACCACTCAGAACAAGTCTCGTCCTCGAGACTTTCCTGGTGGCAAGCCATCCTATCATTTCTATGGCTACGACTTAATCGTACGCACTTCGCCTACGCGTTTCCTCAATTCCGAGCCACGCTCTCACGACTATCAATCTTTTCGTTAACATGATTTCAAGGTCTCGACACACTCCCATTTTTCAAGTCTTGCTTGAACTCATTGTATGACTTGGCTGGATCATGCACGCATTCCAAGCGTCCCCAAAATACATGCATTCAGCCAAGCCGCATGATAGAGAATTGTCATTCTCACTCGAGTCGCATCGGGCACATACCCAGGCGTCCCTGAAATATATGCATGTCAGCCGAATCTCGTGAGCAGGGTTTCCTACATTCGTGATTCACGCTATCCATCCATGCCAATCCTCAAGATCAATCATTCCGATTGCTAACACTTGAAACAGGGCGTCTCGCCTAACCGCTAGGCCAATCTTTACGAGGCTAAGTCAATGTCAGGATTGGAATCATAGTTCCCCAACAATAATGCCAACACTGACCCCAATCCTAGGGTCAAACCAAAGTCGATCATACGGGATTTTCTACCCAAGCTCGCGTCACTCAGATTTCTAAACATCGAGCACGATCACCTAATTCGTATCAATTCATGTATTCGATCACGAGGTCGTCTCGCTCGACAATACGTTACGCCCCAATCTCACGCGAGTCCGATTGTCCACGGCGGTTCGTGAATCACCATGCAACGCTCCCGTAGAGTAATCATTCTCATCGGAGCGTAACTCTTGTTTGAGTTTAGACTCATTCATTCTCGATACGCGGATTGGACCTACTCAATCCTCAAGTTTAATCGACAAGCATACCAATTCAATCTCGTGTCCATCTTCGTGTCAAACCACAAGTCGAAGCACAAATTGTCGCACCGTACAAGTTCGACCACTCCCGCTGTATGAATCACCATACCAGCGCTCACGTAGAGTGATCGCCCTAATCGGCGTGACGCATGTGCGAGGCTTAAGTAGCACTCGCATATGACAAGAACATCAACGTTGTGGTTGTCGACGAAGCAAATCCAAATATTCCAGTTTTCATCCAAGCCAATTTCGATAGTTCGATCGTCATTCGTTCAACTTAGAAAATCCTCGAGCCAAGTCTATCCTTTCCTCGACACATTTTTAACATCCCAAGTATAGCATCCAACGGAATAATGACATTTGCACGACCGTCATTCGCCGAGTCAGAGTGCCCCCGAGTTATCGTATATCGATCTTTGATACGCCTCAATACCATCGACGATATGCGTAACCTGACGATCTTCCTTTGCAACCAATTTTGAGTCGTGCGACTGATGTTATTGTCCGAGTTGGATATTCCACAATTTTCTCAATACTCAAGATCAAGTTCAGTTTCTTTTCCTCAAGCTCGTTTCAAAATCGTTATTTAAAACTCAAGTCACATTTCATTTGCATCAATCTGATATCGCACGCGCGATCCTCTAAGTTTCCTCGATCAAGACCATTCATTTTCATCCATCGTTCTGAATCGTTTTCTAACTCGCGTTGCTCATTCACAAGTTGTCCGAACGAGATGCTCGTTCGGGACATTCGAGGTCACGACCAACTAAGCGTGATGCGTTCTAGGGCTTTGCGCGATCGCATCGCCTCGCCGACATACTCGTAATCCTCAATATTCACTCGAACAATTTCCAAGACGAACTATACACCACTCGGATTCGAGCAACTCGACTAGTCGTCGACACTCATTCTTATTCTTCTCCGAACCTATCACATACACCACGTGGATTCAAGCCATACGATCTAGTCCTCAATCACATTCGCGTCATTCGATAAGACATCCTTCAGATTCGTTCGACGAATCGCTAGCGTAGTCGCTCGCGTCGTATCGACGCACTAAGTCGTTCGCACTATTTCCTTGAAATCCAAATCAATCTTCCGCGTACGCCTAAGCGTTAGTCCGATAGCGTTCCTATCGATAGACACTCTAAGTATATCTTCTTTCCCGACCAAGCGATACTTGATATCGCTCGCGACTCATTTGCACCAAGGGTCGAGGTGCGCGATGCGCAACACAACTTAACCAAAAGGCCGTGTGCATAGCCATCCCGTGCGGACTATATTCCGAGTTTGCACGCTCAATTGCTAAGGTCGACGTAGGGCTACTCGGGCACGCACGCGACATGTCAACTTAGCAAGTGTTTTCTATCGAGTCAAGTTCGACACCGTTCGGCACAAAGGCCTACGATGCATCCGGCGATAGCCTACCGATACGTTCGAATGAACGCTTGTACGAGCTTTCGAAAATATTTAGACTTATTGTATGGACATGCCGAGGGACATTTGAGAGAGAGCGCACCAACGATAACAACTTGCGGAAGCAACAGAGTTTTGCGGAAACATCAAAGTTAAAGAATTCAATCGACGGTCCAAGGACGTAAAGCCGTGCTCTGATACCACTATGTCACGCCCCGCTCCCGTAGGAGCGATCGTCCTCGCTAAGGCGTGATGCCGCACGATCCTAGATTGCGCTAGTGCAAGGCAATTCCATAACGGCCGATTTCATCGGCGGCGACGGGGTCGTCGCACAGAAGTCCCAAGCAGAAACATTGAATACATTGCAGCAGAATTTAAGAAGAACACATGAACACAAGTCATTCAAAAGAATCTCTTTTATTGATATTGAATACAAGATTACATCTGTAGGCGCAAGGCCAAATTACAATGTCTCTCGTGCTCACTTTTCTCTCATTTACGAGTCACTCTGCTCTCTCTCATCTCTCGATACAATACTTGAATCCAGCGGAAGCTTCGGAAGGCGATGTCCATACATTATGTCCTGTATAAGTCTTCAGATCATGTGGCCGCACGCTTCGACTCGCCAAGGAACTCCGTGCCTCGACGCATCCAAGCGAGCTCTGCACCACGAGCTTCTACCTGTGCCTGCACATGAAACACTGTGTGGGTGTCAGTACCACTGTACTGGTGGAGTGAGCTCCTCGCCCACCCATACAAAACCTACACGTTTCATTTACTTTGTGCAACATAAGCCCTTTTTCGATTGTCTTTCTATTCTTGCCTTAGGATCAGTTTTAGGACCGGCGCCTTAGCGCAACTTGTGTATCGGAACCATCCCGTGTTTGCCATGTCAACGTTAACTCATACTTGTCACTAGACCACTCATCGTGCCAACAACGTTAACCTATCAAGTCGTGTTCGCCTTACGGCCATAATCAGAGACGCAACTACACGAAGGACTCCATTTCCTTGCCTCTAGACCTCTCTCGTGCTTGCATTGTCGACGCACCAACTTATACTTATCTTTCGTGCCAAACTCTGGGACGTAACGACTCGGTCGTGCCATGAACTCGATTCATGCATCGATAACTCTGAGGCAACGCCTCCTCGCTTAGTCTTGCCTATACTTGTGTTGTGACAACGCGGCCGTGCCTCATATTTCGAGGTCGTGCCCAGCAACTCAACGTAACTTCACACAATTAGCCCTATGGCCCTTCTCGATTTAACTCGCAACAACTCGAGCCTAACCCATGCAACTCTATGCCAACAACTTAACACTCGATGCCGCCTCTCGTGCCGAAGCACGCCGCCTTCGCTGTAGCCAAATTTTAGGCTCAGACATTGTGTCTTTCTAACTCATACATATTCAACTCAATCCAAAGGCACCCACGGGGATTGTCTCCCGTACCGACACATCTATATGAAAGGTCACTGGCATTGACTAGCCATAGTGGACATAGCCTGGCATTCGGGACCCTTGCACCGCCGGTTGCGATCCTCGATGCAAGTCCCCGACCTACCGGTTGCTTCATACCCAGCTCGGCTATACCCTATTTCTTCCTAGGCCGAGTCGGTCCCGTGGCCCCGGGTTGCCGCTCGAAGAAACCATCGCCCTTGTCGACAAGTTGTCCATGACCACGCGCCTACGCTAACTTCTAGACTTAACGTAATGCATGGTCTCATCATCATCACTTAGTTCCTTTGGTTTACTCTTTCCTCTTTTCACACTTCTTTTGCAGAGCCCCAAACCAGGGTTGCCTCGGCGACTGAACCACAGTCCCGACATATTTCCTCTCGGCGACTAACCATCGCTTAGACTTAACGTTCTTTGAACATAGGGAACGGCTACTGCATAGCCTTCCAACTTAACTTGAACATAACGTGTTTCCTTAAGTATCGACCGACCGTGGATAACTTTCCACTGAACCAACCGTGGCTCGTGCCTCTAAACCGACTCGTGTTCTACGCAACGCTGTCGCCCAAGTCATACTTCATATGACGGGCCTTGGGGTCGTAGGACTATTTATCTTGACAACCGCAGAATGAGCGGGACAGCACGTAGAATAACTTAGGTCGACCGGCATAACTTCGCCTAACTCACTCAAGCCTACAACATAACCCAAGGGACGAGCAAAGGCTATGCCAAGCCTTGCGGGACAGGACCGAGCATGCTTTAACAAGCATTTGTACGGGCGACGCCTATGACGTAGGCTAACTCTCAGCTTTTGCACCGAAGACCAACTTTCCTTCTCCCAAGCCACGGGACGAAGGACCGAGTGTCATTTTCAAAGCACGCCGTGCATCAACTCTAAGCCGACCGTGGGACGTTTTCCATGTTCTAACTCGATACAAACTGTCGGGATTATTCCCTTAGCTATGTGGATGCGTAGCTTTTATTATCAAGCCTAACTTGTGCAAGTTGAAAACACGATTTATTATGTGAAGGCAAAGATGAGGAGAGTTCACCGAAACTACCCCACCTGAGCGATGTCTCCGAGCAAGCCGTTGCAAGGCTAAGTCCGAACGCCGTCGGCGTTTCGATTCCTCCGATTGACTTTACGGGACGGGGCACTACACGAATTCCCCTGCAGTATTCATGAACCTTATGAACAAGGTCTTCCATGAATACCTAGATCAGTTTGTTGTTGTCTTCATCGATGACATTCTGATCTACTCGAAGACTGAAGAAGAGCATGAAGAGCACCTGAGGAAAGTTCTGAAAACTTTAAGGAAGGACACTACTAAAATACCCCACTTTACCGACGGACTTTTAGCGACGGAAGGATTTCGTCGCTAATAGCGACCAATTTCCGACATCTTAGCGACGGATTAGCGACAGACAACACAACATAATTTTTTTCAATTTTAAATGTAAAAATTTGTCGGGTTTCCGTCGCTAAGTCGACGAACATTAGCGACGAATTATTTTTCGTCACTTATTCGTCGCAAATGTTGGCGGCAAAATCTTTATAACATTGGCGGGAACTTTGGCGACTACCTAGCGACGGATATAGCCGTCGGAAAACACCTTTTAATTGGCGACGGTTTAGCGACTAATTTATTCCGTCGCTATTCCGTCGCTAGATTCTGTGCCCTAACTTAAATTGAACCGACGGGGGGGAATTTTTCATTCCCCCCAAAACTCTCTCTCTCTCTCGCGGCTCTCCCTCTCTCGCGCGCGGCTCTCTCTCTCTCTCTCTCGCGGCTCTCTCTCTCTCTCTCTACCAGGTCTCTCTCTCTCTCTCTCTCTCTCTCTAATTTTCTCTAATTTTGTGTTTTGGGGCCGGAGGGGGGGGGAGTGGGGGGGGGGGGGTCGGCTTCGCGGAGAGTGGAGAGGGCGGGGGGGGGGGTGGTGAATGGGGTCAGGGGGTCGGGGGGGTGTGGGGAATGGGGGCAGGGGGTGGGGGGGGTGGGGAATGAGGGTCGGGGGGTCGGGGGGGGGTGGGGAATGGGGGCAGGGGGGTCGGGGGGTGGGGGGTGGAGAGGGCAGGGGGGTCGGGGGGGGGTGTTGAATGGGGGCAGGGGGGTCGGGGGGGTGGGGGGTGGAGAGGGCAGGGGGGTCGGGGGGGGTGTTGAATGGGGGCAGGGGGGTCGGGGGGGGGGGGTCGGGAATGGGGGCAGGGTTCTCACTCCATTTTCAATTGTAATTAGTCTATAATGTTGCTAATATACTGTTATATATGTGTGGGCTGTGCCATGTGAATTGGAGAGGGTTTGATGGGTTATTTGGCCAAGGGGGAGGCTCGGGTTATGATTTATTCTTTGTGTTCACTGTTCTGTGGTGTGAAGTCTGTCGTTTTGGTTATACCATGTTTGTTTAACACTCTAAACACCCTAGATGCATATCCTAGCATCTGTGCACCACCCATATTGCTAGGAAAACAAATTTTATACTGCACTTGTCATGAAATTGCCATCATCAAGATGTCCTGTACATATTTAGTTTGTGCATTGCTGCTTGAGCATCACATTACCTTTTACTGCTACTTTGTATTGCTTTCACAATGTCACGTACCCTGCACTAAATATCCGATACTTCGATCCGATACCGCCGATACTACCGATATCGCCGATACCAATACTACCGATATCGCCGATACTACCGATACCGCCGATACTACCGATACCGCCGATACTACCGATATCGCGCGCCGATACTACCGATACTACCGATATCGCCGATACTACCGATACCGCCGATACTACCGATTCCGATACCGATACTTTGAACCTTGATTTAAATACATGTTAGTATAGTGTCTTCACATATATGTTAAGAGTATATACATGATTAGCAAGGTAACTAGATACAAGTTATGATACAATGTAAATGCAAGTATACATGTTAGCTAGATAGCTTAGACTTATATTGCAATCTCCTATTCACACGAGTATTGATATCGCCGATACCAATACTCGTAGGAATAGTCCGATACCGATATACATTGTAGAGCTCTGTTTTGCTATTCTGGACATGTTGTGACCTGTGCTGTTCTAAATAGGAGCCAGACACACTCCTGAGACGGGGGAGTATGTATAGTGATGTGGATTCTTACTAACTTATCATGTGAACCCATTTATGGGCCCTTCATTGAACCTTCTCATGTGCAACTTTCAGTCCATTCACAGTTCCCTATATTGTACTCTACATCACCTAGTTCACTTATATCTAACATCCTAACCCTAATCCAAATTTATGAGTATCGGTATCGGGCTATTCTTATGTTTAGTTTGTCTTACGATACAGATTTTCACATCCAAATTGAGGATGAGTCGTTATTTTGTTGATCGTACATGGATGTACAAACGGCAACACGAGAGTAGAATTGGTGTGAGTGACGATTTTCAGGCAGGCGTGGAAGTATTTCTTAATTATGCAATGAGCAAAGCTCAGTACATGGACGGTAACAAAATTAAGTGTCCATGTGTTAAATGTCACAATAGACGTTACGAAGAAGTGGTGACTGTGAGAGATCATTTGACCCGTAAGGGTTTCGTACATAATTACGGCCTGTGGTCATCGCAAGGTAAACTATATTCGGAAAGACAGGCTGCGGAAGCTGCTACTTATGCTTTTGATGATAATGCTGCAACGGATGTCATCGAAGACCACGGATGCTCTGTTGATTATGGAGATCTGCAGAACCTTGTACGAGATATGGTGTATGATGCGGCAGGGCCTAATTTTGATCCGGAGGATCCTAATCCCGAGGCGAAGGAGTTCTATGACATGTTTCAGGACGCAGATACTTCTCTATATCCTGGTTGTGAGACTCATTCCGCACTGTCAGTGACGATGCGGTTGTTGAACATAAAGTCTGATTTTAACTTGCCACAAGCTTGCTATAATCGGATCACAGAAGTAATCAAGGAGGTGTTACCGAAGGAATCAAAAGAGCTACCAAAAAACTTCTACAAGTCAAAGATGATGGTCCGACAACTGGGACTGGGGTACGAGAAGATAGATTGTTGTCGCAACGGATGCATGTTGTACTACAAAGAGAATTGCGTATCAGAAAGTTGCAGCTTCTGTAATGCGGATCGTTACAAGCCAGTACAGGGAAAAGGAAAGTCGACTAGAAAACGACGTCCTTACAAGTATATGCATTACTTGTCGATCACGAAGCGCTTGCAGAGGATGTATATGTCTCTAAATACAGCAGAACACATGACGTGGCACAGCGAAGAACGCATAAAGGACGAAGGAGAATTGTCACATCCTTCGGATGGAGAGGCGTGGAAACATTTTGATTTGTGTCATCCAGATTTTGCTGCAGAGCCTAGAAATGTACGCCTGGCGCTATGTGCTGATGGCTTCGCCCCTTTCGGACAGTCGGGATCTCAGTACTCATGCTGGCCGGTCATTCTTACCCCTTACAATCTGCCACCATGGATGTGTATGAAGACTCCTTATATGTTTCTGACAGCTATCATACCCGGTCCTAAAAATTCGACGAATAACATCGATATATATTTACAGCCGTTGGTGGATGAGCTGAAACAGCTGTGGGAGATCAGCGTCACGACCTATGATATTTCCAGGAAATAGAACTTTCAGATGAGAGCTTCACTCATGTGGACAATCAATGATTTTCCAGCATACGGTATGCTGTCGGGATGGAGTACGCACGGCAACATGTCTTGTCCGATATGCATGGAAAATAGTAAGGCGTTCCGCCTTAGGCATGGAGGAAAAACTTCTTTCTTTGACTGTCACCGTCAATTTCTGCCCGCGACCCATCCTTGGAGAAAGAATAAGGACGCGTTCAGATATGGAAAACAAGAATTTTCTCAACCTCCTGCCAGATTTTCGGGATACGATATTTGGGAAGCTGTAAAGGAATTGCCCACCGCAATGGAAGATCCATCGAACCATCGTGTCGAGGGGTTCGGACAAAGCCATAACTGGACCAAACGGAGTATCTTCTGGGACTTGCCTTATTGGAAAGATAATCTTATAAGGCATAATCTTGATGTCATGCATATCGAAAAGAACGTGTTCGATAATGTCTTCAATACCGTAATGGATATTAAAGGAAAGACGAAGGACAATCCAAAAGCAAGACAAGACATAGTCGAGATATGCAAGCGTCCTCATCTGAACTTGATACAAAGGGGTGCTGGTGGACAATTAAGTAAGCCTATAGCGCCATACACATTGAGCAAGGAAGATAGATTAATAATCTGCAAGTGGATATCTAATTTAAGATTTTTCGACGGCTATGTTTCGAATTTGTCTAGATGCATTGATCTCAATGAACGCAAGCTAACGGGAATGAAGAGTCACGACTGCCACGTGTTTATGGAAAGATTACTGTCCATTGCTTTGAGAGAGTTGTTGCCTTCTGCTGTATGGGTTCCGTTGGCCGAGCTGTCTACATTCTTCAGGGATATCTGTTCAACTAAGCTGACGGTGCAACATATGGTACAACTTGAGGAGAAGATTGTCTTAACAATCTGCAAGTTAGAGAAAATATTTCCATCGAGCTTTTTCGACAGCATGGAGCATCTACCGATTCATCTAGCATACGAAGCCCGTGTCGGTGCATCTGTTCATTATCGATGGATGTACCCCTTTGAAAGGTAAATAAAAATCGATATAATTTAAGTGAAATTTAAGTGCATTTTACAATTCATTGTTAATTCTCAAGATAATTTGTCTCTTTAGGTACCTACACCATCTAAAGAAGAAAGTTGGCAACAAGGCTCATATAGAGGCTTCGATATGCGAATCATATCTTATCGAGGAGGTGTCAAATTTCTGCTCCATTTATTTCGATACTCATGTCGAGACAAATCGAAATAGACCTCAAAGGAATGAAGAAGACGTTGAGGATGGAGGTATATTCAATTTAAGGGGCAAGCCTATTGGGGCTAGTAAGAAACGGTGGTTGACCGACGATGAGTATGATACCGCTCACCGATATGTCTTGTTAAATTGTGACATACAAGAAGTGAGAGATTTGGAGAAGTAAGTGACTACGCCTCGTTATAATCTCTAATTTGGTGAATTAAGTGACTACACTTATTTTTATTCTCTCTAACAGTGTATTTAGAGGTGAAGTCAAAATGAGGACACCATATATTACAGATGAGGGACTTCAAAGAGAGGTTGATTGTACGTTTCCGTCCTGGTTTCGTAAATACGTAAGTAATTGAGATAATATGTTATGCGGCTACCATTAAAATATATGCAGCTAAAATATTTAAATTATCAATACATGTTTACAGGTTTTATTGCCTGAAACAACACTCATAAATGAGAGCATTCGTTATTTGGCATTGGGACCGAAGAAGCATGCAAAGACTTTGTCAGGCTATGTCGTTAATGGCTTCAAGTTTAAGTCAACTCAGCATGCTATAAATGCCGAATTTTTCAATGACAGCTTCGATACCAAGAATTCTGGTGTTTGCATAAGAGGCACCATCTATGACGACGAGCCGGACTTTGACTATTATGGAGTGCTTCGGGAGATTGTAGATTTACAATATAGTGCCCCATATGATATGCATATTGTGATGTTCAAATGTGAGTGGTTCGATACGAGACCAAATATCGGTTGGAGAATCGATAAACAATTTGGATTCGTCGATATAAATCATCGCAGGAGGTATAGAGGGTCCGACACGTTTGCGATAGCAAGTCAGGCTGTTCAAGTCTACTATACAAGCTACCCAAGGCGTCGTAGAGATCGATTTGACTGGTGGGCAGTATGCAAGATTAAATCTAGAAATACATTCAACGTTGGAGACCCAGCATACCAAGAGGACCAAATCGAGAAGCCCCAATACATGGGACAACAGTCGGATACCATGGACGTGGAAGATGTCGATATACCTCATGCTGAGGAAAATAGAGGGGAGGAAGAGGTTGATATACAAGACTTAGCTGTCAACCAGGGGAGAAAGAGGCGTCTTGTCCCAAGTATTGAGCCTGAAGAAGAAGTAGAAGAAGAAGAAGAAGAAGAAGAAGAAGAAGAAGAAGAGGATGAGGATGAGGATGAGGATGAGGATGATGATACAGATGAAGTCGACGATGAGGATGATGATATAGATGAAGTCGACGATGAGAATGAGGATGAGAACGATGATGATGACGATGAGGACGAGGACGATAACGATGATTAGATTAAATATCGGTATATATTAGAAGCACTTACAACTAACTTAGTGAATTCAGTATAGACGGACACATTCTTATTTCAGTTTATGTTTTTGTCGTTCAATCATCTACTTATTGTATCATTTTCTTTTTACAGATGGCACTCTTAGTTCTCATTGTCTTGACGGCACTCGCCGCCCTGCTGCTGGTATATATATTTTAGTTCAGTTTTATATTCATTTATACTTCTATATTGTTAATTATATTTATGTGTTCTATTTACAGGTCATGGTCACTACCACTCGTGCTGGTGGTGGCGGTACTGGCCGTGGTGGTGCTGGTGGTGGCGGTACTGGCCGTGGTGGGCGTGGTGGTAGCGGCACTGGCCGTGGTGGACGTGGCGGTAGCGGTCGTGGTCGCCTTCCACATTCCCCGGATATAGAGTCCTCCGATCCCGACCTGGAGAGCCCGGCCACAGACTCTTCCCGCCGTCGATCTACCTCTGCGCTACATTCATCTTCATCGAGGCCTGAGACTCCATCCGCTAGCGGATCCGTTCCGCCCCCGGATGCACCAGCGGGTACACCATCAGTTACTGCATGGTGGGCTCCGGAGTACCCCCGGATTCAGCTTCATCCTGCTACCGGTGAGTACATCCGCGGACCCGCGGATCCTCCGACGCCTCCAGAGAGGCCGATAGGCGAGAACCGACGAGAGCTATGGCCCGCGGGTGATACGTAAGTAAATTTAAGTTAATTTATTAAATTTGTTTCATTTATTCAAGTTAATAATCCAGTCTTTGCTTCTTTGTAGGTTTTTCCCGTTTGATGCTGCCCGGATACTCGGGCAAATTATCCGGGAAAACTACCATGGCCCCTACCTCAATTTTTCTGAGGTGCCTCAGAACATGCAGTACGTCTGGCTCGAGGAGATAAAGGTATATATATATCTTTTGGTTAATTATTAATTATTCTTTAATCCACTAATTTTTTAATTACGTGATAATTTAATTTGTATGTCAGACGACGTTCTGGTGGCCCCCCCATCGCGAGGAGTTGATTCGCAAGGCCTACAAAGCCGCCGCCGGGAAGAAGATACGGGATGCGGTGTACGACGTTCGTACGGCGCATTCGAGGAAGAAGTGGCTCCGGGAGGAGTACTACGAGCAGATGTTGGATAAGATGAATACTGCTCAGTACAGGAAGAAATCAGAGAAAGCGAAGGCGAGCAGACAGGTCGCTGCTCTGCATACGGGAGGTTCAAAGCCCCACGCAGCGACGCGTGCAGATTTGGTGAGATACCGCAAATTCATTTCACTATTAAATTCGGTACTATTAATATACGTAGTTAATTAAATTCGACGTATATTTCGTATGCAGGCACGACAGACGGTAAAGGAGGGGAGAGAGCCGGAGTCGGTCACCGCCTACGATGTATTCCTGCATACACACAAGAGGCGGGCAGACGGGAGCTTCGTCGACGCGAGGCCCCAGGCGACTGATGTAAGTAATTACGTTTATGAGATTTATATTAGTAATATAATTATTGTTAACTTAATTATAGGTGAACTTAGGATTCAAATTATAACTTAGGGAAACATAGGATTTAGATTATAACTTAGAAAAACTTATAGTATAAACACATTCATTGGATAGGCTGCATATCGTGAGGCCCTTAGTCAGATTGAGCCCCCTGCCGAGGTTGTCGGCGAAACGACGCCCACCCAGACGCCCTCTTCTATGGCCGCTCGCTACGACGACGTGTTCGTAGAGTCTGTCGGCGGCTTTAATAAAGGGCGCGTCTACGGCGTAGGTTCCATGGTGGCGTCGTTGCAGGGCGCGACTCCGAGATATCCACCGCCCCCGCCTCCTCCCGCGTCCCCGTCGGACGATATGAGGACGCAGCTTGCGACTCTCACCTCCGATATGTCGAAAATGCGGAGTCTAATGTCGGATGTGCTGGAGCACCTTCCGCGTCCTTCTGCTCCCGGTCCAGATCCGTCTGCTCCCGGTACGTCTACTGCGGTTGCCGGTCCTTCCGACCCTGGACGTTATTCATTTGACCGTAATGCCGAGGTCCGCCTGGTACCGGATACTGCGCTCATTGGGCTCATGGACATGATGTCGGCAGAGCAGCTCCGCACGCTTCCAGAGCATGTGTTGTCCCAGGTGCCGGCGTACATGGTGGAAGAGTACATCCGCAGAGCCGAGGCGGCACCGAGACGACCACGCGATCCATCTCCGGGAAAATAATATTTGTACTATTTTTTGATATTATGAATTTGGATATTTGGATATTATGAATTTGGATATTTGGATATTTGTTATTGGATATTTGATATTGGATATCATGAATTTGGATATTTGGATATTTGTTGATCGTACATGGATGTTTGGATGGATATTTGGATATTTGTTGATCGTACATGGATGTTTGGATATTGGATATTATGAATGTGTAATATTTACGAAAAGGAAATAGAATGTTTCTGTAATTTTTTTTAATTGATGTTACATTTAGCGACGGACTAGCGACTAACTAGCGACGGATTATATAAATATTTGCAGATACCGACGGAAGAGCGACGGAATATCCGTCGCTAACTGGGTGATATAAAATATTTTGCAGTTACCGACGGAAGAGCGACGGAATATCCGTCGCTAACTGGGTGATATAAAATATTTTGCAGTTACCGACGGAAGAGCGACTACCTAGCGACGGCGAATCCGTCGACATGGTTCTGGAAATATGGTAGGTTTCCAGAGACTTAGCGACGGATAGTTGGTCGCTAATCCGTCGCTAATCTGTCGAGGATGACGACGGACTAGCGACGGATGAACGACCAATTATCCGTCGACATGGTTCTGGAAATATGGAAGCTTTCCAGAACCAGGCCGACGACCTACCCGTCGCTAATACGTCGCTATAACATCGAGGTTAACGACGGAATGGCGACGGAATAGCGACTGATTTTGCGTATCAGGAACCTCTCTGATACGCTTTTACCGACCTATTGACGACGGATTAGCGACGGATATTTTAATATTATATGGCATGTAAACCGACGGAAACATGTCGCTAATCCGTCGCTAAGTAGGTGAAAGACAACCGTCGCTAACCAGTCGCTAGTCCGTCGGATAATTATTTGTCCGACGGCTTAGCGACGGACATTTTTTAGCGACGACGTTTTTTTCCGACGGCCATTTTCATCAAATATCCGTCGCCATTACGTCGGTAATTTATGTTACCGACGGATAAGCGACGGATCTGGCCGCCGCTAAAGTTGGTTTTTTTGGTAGTGGGAGAAGCTCTATGATAAGCTATATAAATGTGAATTCTTCTTAGACAAAGTGGATTTTCTTGGCCATGTTGTCACAGGAGAAAGAATTTCGGTGGATCCAATAAAGATAGCTGCGATTGAGAAGTGGACTGCACCAAGTTCAGTTGTAGAAATTAGAAGCTTTTTGGGTTTAGCTTGCTACTACCAGAAATTTGTGAAGGATTTCTCCAAGATTGCTGAGCCGATGACGAAGCTCACTAGGAAGAACAAAAAATTTGTTTGGTCGAAAGCTTGCCAGTCAGCTTTGAGGAACTGAAGAAGAGGCTTACAACGGCGCCGATACTTGCGATACCCACAGGTACCGGCGGTTTTTCAATTTATAGTGATGGTTCCGGTAAGGGATTGGGCTGCGTTCTTCAACAACACGAGAAAGTATTGCTTACGCATCTAGGCAATTACGGACTCATGAGAAGAACTATTCCACGCATGATTTGGAGCTGGCAGCGGTTATATTTGCATTAAAGCTGTGGAAGCACTACCTTTATGGAGAGAGAGTGGAAATATTTACAGACCACAAAAGTCTTAAATATGTTTTTACTCAGAAGGAGCTGAACATGCGACAGAGACGATGGCTGGAGCTGATGAAGGATTTTGACATCAACCTGCAGTATCATCCGGGTAAGGCTAATGTGGTTGCAGATGTACTTAGTCGATGCCCGATGGCAATGTTCTTGACCAAGGAGCGTCATTTGCTGGAGGACATGGAAAAGCTTAGACTGGAGATTGTACTGCCCGAAGAGGAAATAAAGAAACTGGGAAGAGAAGCCATTGTACCAGGAGCTGATTCATCAATGATGCAGTTGCAAGTGCGTTCTAGTCTAATAGACAGAGTCAAGGAGGCACAATTCTAAGACGAGACGCTTTGCAAACTCAGAGATCAAGTGCTGGCAGAAACACTTGAAGGATTTTCAATCGCCAGCGACGGAGCACTGAAGCATGGTGCGAGGCTTTGCGTACCCACTGGCGAACTGAGAAATGAACTGATGCAAGAAGCGTACCAGTCGCAGTATTCCATACATGCAGGAGCTAACAAAATGTATCGGGATATGCGTACTATAGTGTGGTGGTACGGAATGAAGAAGGACGTATCCAGGTATGTAGCTAGATGCTTAATTTGTCAACAAGTGAAAGCTAGCAGACAGAGACCAGCAGGACTGTTGCAGCCGCTAGACATCCCGGAGTGGAAATGAGAGCACATAATGATGGATTTTGTGTGGGACTGCCTCAATCCTAAGGAGGGAAGGATGCTATTTGGGTTATCGTGGACCGACTGACGAAGTCAGCCCACTTTATTACCTTCAAGGTGGGCCTATCCACCGAGAAGTTGGCGGCACTGTACATGCGGCACATCTACCGGATTCATGGAGTTTCGGTAAGTATCGTGTCTGACAGGGATACCAGATTCACCTCTCACTTATGGTAGAGCTTGCACGACAGTTTGGGAACGCAACTGAAGTTCAGTACCGCCTACCATCCCCAGACTGACGGACAATCGGAGAGAACAATCCAGACGCTAGAAGACATGCTGAGATCTTGCATCTTAAAATTTGAAGGGTCTTGGAAAGACCATTTGCACTTGGTAGAGTTCTCCTACAACAATAGCTACCAAGCTAGCATCGGTATGACTCCGTTCGAGGCACTTTATGGACGTCATTGCCGCACCCCTCTTACTTGGGACGACGTAGGAGAAAGGGTATTGCTTGGACCTGAGATGGTGACTGATGCAGCAGAGAAGGTATATAAAGATGATCAGAGACAAGCTCAGGATTGCCCAGGACAGACAGAAGCATTGGGCCGATAGCAGTCGACGGCTGTTGGAGTTTGAAGAAGGTGACAATGTGTTCGTGAAGATCTCCCCTACCAGAGGAACCATCCATTTCGGCAGAGCAGGAAAGCTAAGCTCCAGGTATATTGGTCCTTTTGAAGCACTTAACAGGATTGGAGAAGTGGCTTATCGAGTGGCTCTACCCCCAAGTCTCGAAGGCGTCCACAACGTCTTCCACGTTTCGCAGCTGAGACGCTACATTTCGGGTCCGAGCCACATCTTGGACCATTTGGAGCTGAAAATTGGATCCAGTCTCACAGTGCCAGAAAAGCCAGTGACAATATTGGACAGAGGAGAACAGAGAACCAGGAACTCTGTAACGCTGATAGTCAGAGTTATGTGGCGGCACAACTCACCAGACGAGTCTACCTGGGAGCGAGAAGACAAGATACGGGAGCAGTATCCGTATTTGTTTGAGACTTGAGGTAACCCCTAACCTTGCCTTTAATTTCGAGGACAAAATTTTCTAAGGAGGGAAGGTTGTGAAACCCGGAATTTTGGAATGATTAATTATTGGATGTGTAGCATAATCTTAGTATTTATTATTATTATTATTATTATTATTATTAGTAGTAGTAGTAGTCGGTTTAGGAAAAATATTATTTCTAAAATTAATCATTGGGTTTTTTGATTGTGGCCCTGTCTTCGATCCCGTATCCGGGGTCCGACCCCGAGTCCGGATATCAGATCCTATTTTTCGAACCCATCCTTAGTTTTTCCATTAAAAACCTGATTTTTTTAAAAACTATTTATATATGTAAATATATGGTTTGACTGATTTATGAAAAAAAAAGCCCCCTCGACCTGGCCAGGTCTCCCCACGACCAGGCCACCCCCCATTCTCTTCCTACTTTTCCTCTCTTCCACTCTTCCACTCCTTGCTTCTCCACAACTCTTCATAAAAACTTTCAGCTCCTTTTTCCATTCACTCAAAATCACATTTCATTTCTCTCATTCCTCTCCCTCACTTAATTCCTTTCTTCCCCCAAAGCTCCCACCCGACGTGCCCTAGCCGACCAGAGCCCCGGCCAACTCCGCCGAACCCGAGCCTCCGGCCGACCCCAGCGACCTTCCGGCCGCCCGTCGACATCCCTCCTGAGGCCGCGCGTCGCCTCCCGCGCCTCCACCCGGCACCGCTTCCTCCGACCAGGTCCGCACGCGACCTTCCGGCGGTCTCCGAGACCCGTCCGGCCAACACCTCGGCGGCCTCCGCCCCGTCCAGCCAGCGCAGCGCCTCCTGTGTGCCGATCCCAGCGACCGGCGACCCTCCCGAGGCCCCGCGCCGCCTTCCGTGCCCGGCCAGACTCCGCCTGCCTCTGTCCCGGGGCCGCTCGATCCCCTGCGCGCCTTCCGCCGACTTCTTCGGCGACCCCCGGCGCGCTGTCCGTCGGCCAGCGCTCCCCGACGTGCCCTGAGTTTCTGGCCGCCCCTGTTCCAGACCCTCGGGTTCCAATCCGCGCATTTTAGCACTGCCCCTGTGGCCGTGCTGACCCGATCTGACTTTCTGGGACTCGCTGACCCGTGGCCGCTCCCAGCGCCGACTCGCGGATTTTCCGACCCGCTGTTCTGCGGTGCTCTTTGGTGTTTCTGTTCCCGCGTCGCTGCCGCGTGGATTATTCTTTCATATTTTCATCTGAGAGCTCTAGCCGAGCAATTGAGGTATAACTTTGTGTCCCCGTGTCCCTCCCATAGATAGTCTATGATGACGCGGTTCCGATCCCGTTTCGGGATTCGGTATTTTGATTATTCTGTTGCTTTGGGTGATACGTAGAGTATCAGTTACGTCTCGGCGTATTTTCTATTTTTGTTACATTTGTGCTGTGGTTGGTTTGGGTTGAATATTCATTTTGAGTTGGAAATGTGTGATCCCTGGTTTGGGATATATTTTATTGTGTTGTGGTTGGCATCCTCCCAGGATTGGGTTGTCCCAGTTACAGAGGAGGTGCTGCCGAAATTTTCGAAAAAGTTTTCAAAATAAAAGTATTTAATTAAATTTAGTATATTAGTAAATAAAAATCTATTTTCAAATTCGGTCTTTGCAAACGATTTACAAAATTGATTTTGTCGGCTTTAAATGCGAATTTTGTGAGTTTCGTATCCCCGTTAGGCGACGACCGTATCGGTCGAATGAGCCTTGGCGAAATGCAAACGATACAGGGTTACCTATACGTTGAGGCGTTAGCCAGCAACATGAGATTGCACGACCAAGTCTGAGACTCTTTAATTTTTAATTAATTATAATTTATTTTAGAACTGGTACTGCTTTTAGTATTTATGGTGCAGGACCTCGGCCTACTGTTTGGACCGTTCGCGGCACTCAGAGCTCGCCTTAGGATTAATTAATTTATGTAAATAATTTGTAAAGGGCATAAGCCCAGTTTTTTCTTTATTTCTCTGTGACCCTGTATTGTGTAGCGTAGTTTTTCTTATTTTTTTGGAATATTATTTTTGCCGTTAAACGCGTAAATTATAAAATGGATATATTTATTTTATAAAGAAAATTAATAAAGTTTTCTCATAATAAATAATCTAGTAACTTAGCAATTCACCTGTTTTCTCATTTAAAAAAAAGCATAGTTATATATACATATATTTAAAATACAAAGTTTTGCCAAATTAACCGGTAATTGCTATTTTTTCCAATTAATCAGTAACCGACTTATTCAATTAAAAATGATAACGAATAGATTGCGACGCTAGATTTCTGGTAGATTAATTAAATAATTTAAAACTTGACTAGGGTCTACTTTTAGAGATTGTAACTAACACACATAGAATGGTTTCATTATGGTTTTAAGTCAAGGTTCTCAACTGTAGGATCTCGGAGATGAACTTGACATCCTCCTCGGTACCGACATTCCCGATCCAGTCAATTAACAGAGGCAAGTTACGGTTATGTTTTCTTGTATTTTATTTAGTAATTGTCTAGTTGCATGTTTAAACCACATTGCTACACGGAACCCTCTCATAGGGTTCAGATATTGATTGATATTGATTGTGGGGATTGGGGGAATAGTGTAACGTTTATGGCCAATACCCCTCATATTGCAAATTGTGCGAGCTTACCCCTCTTACACGGGGATAAGCCGTATCGCGTCGCTAGGACGCTATTGTATAACCCAAGCCGGTCATAGACGATTATACATTCAAATCACATTGTTTTCAATTGTTAAAATGCTAAAAAATATTGTTTCAAATCTTTAGCCTGCACTTTTCCATTATTACTTGAAATGTGAGATACATATTCGTACTTGTGGTGCCCCGTCCCGCAAAGTCAATCGGAGGAATCAAAACGCAGACGGCGTTGGAACTTAGCCTTGCAACGGCTGCTCGAAGGCTCGCTCGGTCAAGACGACCGCTCGCTCAGGTGGGGTAGTTTCGTTGAACTTGCCTCATCTTTGCCTTCACTTAATAAATCGTGTTTTCAACTTGCACAAGTAGGCTTAATAATAAAAGAGATGAATCCACATAGCTAAGAGAATAATCTCGACGGGTCGAAATGAGTTAGAACATGGAAAACGTCCCACGGTTGGCTTAGAGTTGGTGCACGGCGTGCTTTGAAAATGACACTCGGTCCTTCATCCCGTGGCTTGGAAGAAGGAAAGTTGGTCTTCGGTACGAAAGCTAAGAGTTAGCCTAAGTCATAGGCGTCGTCCGCGTAAACGCTTGATAAAGCATGCGCGATTCCACTACGCAAGGCTTGGCATAGCCTTTGCTCGTCCCTTGGGTTAAGTTGTTGACTTGAGTAAGTTAGGCAAAGTTACGTCGGTCGACCTAAGTCATTCCAAGTGCTGTCCCGCTCATTCTGCGGTTGTCGAGATAAATAGTCCCACGATCCCAAGGCCCGTCATATAAAGTATGACTTGGGCGATAGCGTTGCATAGAACACGAGTCGGTTTAAGGCACGAGCCACGGTTGGTTCAGTGGAAAGTTAGCCACGGTTGATCGATACTTAAGGAAACACGTTATGCTCAAGTTAAGTTGGAAGGCTATGCAGTAGCCGTTCCCTGAGTTCAAAAGAATGTTAAGTCTAAGCGATGGTTAGTCGCCGAGAGGAAATATGTCGGGACTGTGGTTCAGTCGCCGAGGCAACCCTGGTTTGGGCTCTGCGAATGAAGTATGAAAAAGTGGAAAGAGTAAAGTAAAGGAACTAAGTGATGATGATGAGACCATGCATTTACGTTAAGTATAGAAGTTAGCATAGACGCGTGGTCATGGACAACTTGTCGACAAGGGCGATGGTTCTTTGGATCGGAAACCTTGGGCCAGGGACCGATCCGGCCTAGGAAGAACAGATTATAGCCGAGCTGGGTAATAGGCAATTGGTAGTACGGGGAATTGCATCGGAGATCGCTACTTGCGGTGCAAGGATCCCGTTTTCCAGGCTATGTCCACGATGGCTAGTTAATGCCAGTGACCTTTCATATAGATGTGTCGACACGGGCGGCAATCTGCGTGTGTGCCTTTGGATTGAGTTGAATGTGTATGCAGTTAGAAGACACAATGTCTGGGCCTAAGATTTGGCTATAACGAAGGCGGCGTGCTTCGGCACGAGATGTGGCGTCGAGTGATAAGTTGTTGGCATAGAGTTGCATGAGTTAGGCTTGAGCTGTTGCGAGTTAAGTCGAGAAGGGCCGTAGGGCAAGTTGTGTTAAGTTACGTTGAGTTGCTGGGAACGACCTCGAAATATGAGGAACGGCCGCGTTGTCACAACCCAAGTGTAGGCGAGACTAAGCAAGGAGGCGCTGCCTCGGAGATATTGAAGCACGAATCGAGTTAGGGCACGACAGAGTCGTTACGTCCCAGAGTTGGTTACAAAAGACAAGTATAAGTCGGTGCGTCGATAATGCAAGCACGAGAAAGGTCTAGAGGCAAGGAAATGGAGTCTTTCGTGTAGTTGCATCTCTGATTATGGCCGTAAGGCAAACACGACTTGATAGGCTAACGTTATTGGCACGAGAAGGGTCTAAGGCAAAAGTATGAGTTACCGTCGTTGTGCAAGCACGGGATGGTCCTTAGATACAAATATGCCAAGGCGTCCATAGTCTTAAAACTGATCCTAAGACAAGACTAGAAAGACAATAGAAAGGGGTTTAAGCTGCATAAAGTAAATGAACGTGTAGGTTTTGTATGGGTGGGCGAGGAGCTCACTCCACCAGTACAGTTGAGTACTGACACCCACACAGTGTTCATGTGCAGGCACAGGTAGAAGCTCGTGGCGTGGAGCTCGCTTGGATGCGTCGAGGCACGGAGTTCCTTGGCGATTCGAAGCGTACGGCCGCGTGGACTGAAGACTTATACATGACATAATGTATGGACATCGCCTTCCGAAGCTTCCGCTGGCTTAAGTATTGTAATCGAGAGATGAGAGAGAGTAGAGTGACTTGTAATCGAGAGAAAAGTGAGCACGAGAGACTTGTAATTTGGCCTTACACCCACAAATGTAATCTTGCATTCAATATCAATAAAGAGCTTCTTTTGAATGACTTGTGTTCATGTGTACTTGTTCTTAAATTTCGCTGCATGTTTCAATATTTCTGCTTGGGACTTTAGTGCGACGACCCCGTCGCCGCCGATGTAATCGACCGTTATGAAACTGCCTTGCACGAGCGCAATCTAGGCTCGTGCGGCATCACGCCTTAGCGAGGACGATCGCTCCTACGGGAGCGGGACGTGACATAGTGGTATCAGAGCACGGCTTTACGTCCTTGGACTTCACATCGAATGTCTCAGTTTTGAAAGCTCGTCGTTGTTAAAGAAGTGTGCGCCCTCTCTCGAATGTCCCTCGGCATGTCCATACAATAAGTCTAAATATTTTCAAAAGCTCGTACAAGCGTTCAATCGAATGCATCGATAGGCGACGGCCTTTGTGCCGAACGGTGTCAACTTGTCTTGAATGAAAACACATGCTATTGTTAGCAAAAGTTGCGTGCGTGCCCAAATAGTCCTACGTCGACGTTAGCAATTGAGCGTGCAAACTTGAACATAGTCCGCACGAGATAGCCATGCGCACGGCCTTTTGGGCTAAGTTGCGTCGCGTATCGCGCACCTCGACTTTTGTGCAAACGAGTTGCGAGCGATATCAAGTACCGCTCGGTCGGGAACGAAGCTACACTTAGAGGGTCTATCGATAGGAACGCTAACGAGTTAATGCTTAGACGTACACGAAAGATTGACTTGGATTTCGAGGAATAGTACGATCGATCTAGCGCGTCGATACGACGGGAGCGATTACGCTAGAGATTCGTCGAACGAATCTGAAAGATGTCTTAGCGAATGACGCGAACGCGATTGTATGCTAGATCGAATGGCTCGAATCCGAGTGGTGTATGGATTTTCTTGGAAATCATTCGAGCGAAGATTGAGGATTAGAAATAATAATAAGTACGTCGGCGAGGCGATGCGATCGCGCAGAGCCTTAGAGCGCGTCACGCTTAGTTGATAGTGACTTCGAATGTCCCGAACGAGCATCTCGTTAGGACAACTTGTGAACGGGCAATGCGTGCTAGAAGTGATTCAGAACGATGAATGAAATGAATGGTCTTGATCGAGGAAACTTAGGGGATCGCGCGTACGATATCGGATTAATGCAAATGAAACATGACTTGAGTTTCGAACAACGATCTTGAACTGAGCTTGAGGAATGGCGATCGAACTTGATCTTGAATATCGAGGAAATTATGGAATATCCAACTCGGACAATTGTATCAACGTACGACTCAAAATTGGTTGCAAAGGAAGATCGTCAGGTTACGTATATCGTCGATGGTATTGAGGCGTATCAAAGATCGATATGCGATAACTCGGGGGTACTCGGACTCGGCTAATAACGATCGTGCAAATGTTATTGCTCCGACGGATGCTATACTCGGGATATCGAAACGTGTCGAAGAAAGGATAAAACTTGGCTCGAGGATTTTCTGGTTGAATGAATGACGGTCGGACTATCAAATTGAAATCTTGGCTTGGATGAAAATGAAACGTTTGGATTTGCTTCGTCGATAACCACAACTTCGACATTCTTGTCTTATGCGAGCGTAACTCCAGCCTCGCACATGCGTCGCGCCGATTTGAGACGATCACTCCGCGTGAGCGCTGGTATGGTGATTCATACAGCGGGGGTGATTGACCTAGCTTGGCGTGACAATTTGTGTGCTTTGATTTGTGGTTTGACGTGAAGGTGACTCGAGAATGGATTTGTGTGCTTGAAGAATCGAACTTAAGGATTGAGTAGGTCCAATCCGCGTATCGAAAATGAGTTAGTCTAAACTCAAACAAGAGTTACGCCCCGATGAGAATAATTATTCTGCGGGTGCGTTGCATGGTGATTCATGAACCACCGTGGATAATCGGACTCGCGTGAGATTGGAGCGCAACGTATTGTCGAGCTAGATGACCTCGTGATCGAATACATGAATTGGTTAGAATTGGTGATTTGAATGGATTCGAATACGCGCAACGAATGCGCTGATGCGAATAGGTGATCGTGCTCGATGTTTATAAATCTGAGTGACGCGAGCTTGGGTAGAAATTCCCGTACTACCGACTTTGGTTTGACCCTAGGATTGGGGTCAGCGTTGGCATTATTGTTGGGGAACTATGATTCCAATCCTGACATTGACTTAGCCTCGTAAAGATTGGCCTAGCGGTTAGGCGAAACACCCCTGTTGCAGAGTTATCAATCGAAGAATTGATCTTGAGGATTGGTTTGAATGGATAGCATGAATCACGAACGTAGGAAACCCTGCTCACGAGACTCGGCTGACATGCATATATTTCAGGGACGCCTGGGTATGTGCACGAGGCGACTCGAGTGAGAATGACAAATTCTCTATCATGCGGCTTGGCTGAATGCATATATTTTGGGGATGCTTGGAATGCGTGCACGATCCAGCCAAGTGATACAATGAGTTCAAGCAAGACTTGAAAGAATGGGAGTGTGTCGAGATCTTGAAATCATGTTAACGAAAAGAATGATAATAGTGCGAGCGTGGCTCGGACTCAAGGAAACGTGTAGGCGTATCTCGATCGAGTGTTATAGTCCCGTGTCTAGGCTCGATTAAGTCTTGGCCATAGAAATGGTAGGATGGCTTGCCTTCAGAAAAGTCTCGAGGACGAGACTTGTTCTGAGTGGTGTATGATGTAGTGTCCCGTCCCGCAAAGTCAATCGGAGGAATCAAAACGCCGACGGCATTGGAACTTAGCCTTGCAACGGCTGCTCGAAGGCTCGCTCGGTCAAGACGACCGCTCGCTCAGGTGGGGTAGTTTCGGTGAACTTGCCTCATCTTTGTCTTCACTTAATAAATCCTATTTTCAACTTGCACAAGTAGGCTTAATAATAAAAGAGATGAATCCACATAGCTAAGAGAATAATCCCGACGGGTCGAAATGAGTTAGAACATGGAAAACGTTCCACGGTCGGCTTAGAGTTGGTGCACGGCGTGCTTTGAAAATGACACTCGGTCCTTCATCCCGTGGCTTGGGAGAAGAAAAGTTGGTCTTCGGTGCGAAAGCTAAGAGTTAGCCTAAGTCATAGGCGTCACCCGCGTAAACGCTTGATAAAGCATGCGCGATTCCACTACGCAAGGCTTGGCATAGCCTTTGCTCGTCCCTTGGGTTAAGTTGTTGACTTGAGTAAATTAGGCAAAGTTACGCCGGTTGACCTAAGTCATTCCAAGTGCTGTCCCGCTCATTCTGCGGTTGTCGAGATAAATAGTTCCACGATCCCAAGGCCCGTCATATAAAGTATGACTTGGGCGATAGCGTTGCATAGAACACGAGTCGGTTTAAGGCACGAGCCACGGTTGGTTCAGTGGAAAGTTAGCCACGGTCGGTCGATACTTAAGGAAACACGTTATGCTCAAGTTAAGTTGGAAGGCTATGCAGTAGCCGTTCCCTGAGTTCAAAAGAATGTTAAGTCTAAGCGATGGTTAGTCGCCGAGAGAAAATATGTCGGGACTGTGGTTCAGTCGCCGAGGCAACCCTGGTTTGGGCTCTGCGAATGAAGTATGAAAAAGTGGAAAGAGTAAAGTAAAGGAACTAAGTGATGATGATGAGACCATGCATTTACGTTAAGTCTAGAAGTTAGCGTAGACGCGTGGTCATGGATAACTTGTCGACAAGGGCGATGGTTCTTCGGATCGAAAACCTTAGGCCAGGGACCGATCCGGCCTAGGAAGAACAGATTATAGCCGAGCTGGGTAATAGGCAATTGGTAGTATGGGGACTTGCATCGAAGATCGCTACTTGCAGTGCAAGGATCCCGTTTGCCAGGCTATGTCCACGATGGCTAGTTAATGCCAGTGACCTTTCATATAGATGTGTCGGCACGGGCGGCAATCCGCGTGTGTGCCTTTGGATTGAGTTGAATGTGTATGCAGTTAGAAGACACAATGTCTGGGCCTAAGATTTGGCTATAACGAAGGCGGCGTGCTTCGGCACGAGATGTGGCGTCGAGTGATAAGTTGTTGGCATAGAGTTGTATGAGTTAGGCTTGAGCTGTTGCGAGTTAAGTCGAGAAGGGCCGTAGGGCAAGTTGTGTTAAGTTACGTTGAGTTGCTGGGCACGACCTCAAAATATGAGGAACGGCCGCGTTGTCACAACCCAAGTGTAGGCGAGACTAAGCAAGGAGGCGCTGCCTCGGAGATATTGAAGCACGAATTGAGTTAGGGCACGACAGAGTCGTTACGTCCCAGAGTTGGTTACAAAAGACAAGTATAAGTCGGTGCGTCGATAATACAAGCACGAGAAAGGTCTAGAGGCAAACAAATTGAGTTCTTTCGTGTAGTTGCGTCTCTGATTATGGCCGTAAGACAAACACGACTTGATAGGCTAACGTTATTGGCACGAGAAGGGTCCAAGGCAAAAGTATGAGTTAACGTCGTTGTACAAGCACGAGATGGTCCTTAGATACAAATATGCCAAGACGTCCGTAGTCTTAAAACTGATCCTAAGGCAAGACTAGAAAGACAATAGAAAGGGGTTTAAGCTGCACAAAGTAAATGAACGTGTAAGTTTTGTATGGGTGGGCGAGGAGCTCACTCCACCAGTACAGTTGAGTACTGACACCCACACAGTGTTCATGTGCAGGCACAGGTAGAAGCTCGTGGCGTGGAGCTCGCTTGGATGCGTCGAGGCACGGAGTTCCTTGGCGATTCGAAGCGTGCGGCCGCGTGGACTGAAGTCTTATACAGGACATAATGTATGGACATCGCCTTCCGAAGCTTCCGCTGGCTCAAGCATTGTAATCGAGAGATGAGAGGGAGCAGAGTGACTTGTAATCGAGAGAAAAGTGAGCACGAGAGACTTGTAGTTTGGCCTTGCGCCCACAAATGTAATCTTGTATTCAATATCAATAAAGAGCTTCTTTTGAATGACTTGTGTTCATGTGTACTTGTTCTTAAATTCCGCTGCATGTTTTAATATTTCTGCTTGGGACTTTAGTGCGACGACCCCGTCGCCGCCGATGTAATCGACCGTTATGAAACTGCCTTGCACGAGCGCAATCTAGGCTCGTGCAGCATCACTCCTTAGCGAGGACGATCGCTCCTACGGGAGCGGGGCGTGACAGTACTTGCTCCCTCCTGACTGGAGATAACATTTTTAGGTGACATTGAGGATGCTGGGCTATTGTACAATAGCTACTATGACCCGGTTTTGTACCCTGTGGTGTTGTCGGAGTCCCCCTTGGAGTTTTGTTAATTTTGAATTCAATACTTTATTTCAGTTTTCTAGTTTTACTGTTTTGGATGCTGGGCTATTGTACAATAGCTACTATGACATTGAGGATGCTGGGCTAGTCGTTTTCAGTTTTCTAGTTTTACTGTTTTGGAGTTTTGTTAATTTTGAATTCAACACTTTATTTCAGTTCTTTCATTTCCAGTTGTACTTTTTAATTGTTGAATAAAAGTTTTAAATTTTTTGTATATTCGAGTTGTGACAAATATATAGATGTTGTTGTGAATACCTGCATATAGAACAGCTTACTGCCGCCGTCTCATAACAGTGCAGGCTGGGCATGTTCCTGTTCGACCCAATAATTTGGGATCGGTTCGTGACAGAACCCGACGCAGGGAGGCAATTTTTTCTTCCAACGGGGGCGACACTACCAAAATACGACAGATTAGCGACGTTATTAGCCACGCAAGAAGCAAATATTGGTAAATTATATAAATTTAGTGACTTTATTAATAAACGTCATGAAACGTTGTCACGCCCCTGAACCTGAATACTGGAGAGTGGGGGCGGACAAAGCTAGCTACGTATATAGAAGTGTAATCCACCTCGATATACGGTCAATGCTGTCTAGATGTATGAGGGTTTATCTACAAGCCATCAGTCTCTTATGGTCAAGAACAAGCCTAGTGTCTCAATCTCAAGCAAGTAGTAATAGTTACAAGATGTTAGACCATCAGATATTCAATAGTAAGGCGTCCCATACATTTCATATACAGATGATCATGAAGCTAGTCGTACAAAACGCGAGGACTAGCAAGAGTTTCAGTCATACATGATCAACCCTAGGATTTGTCAATCATGTTACAGCCCTTAGGCAGACAAGAAATATAAGTATTCAACACGAGCTAACACTTGTTCGGCGGCTAAACGCCTCAAAAGAATAATTTACAATAGAGTGGGAGAGCAAAATAAAACCCACTGGTTGCTAGGGTTGCGCCTAATGTTCACCATCTGGCTGGAAGGCTGGAAGATCCTCGGGTGCTACTCCAAAATCTGGCCATACAAAACCAGCTGGATCAGACCCCAGAAAGAGCAAGTACCACAAGAGAGGCTTCACTTAAGAACTAAAACCAGCATATTAGCACATAAGGACATAAATAAAATAACAAAAGACGTGAGTTAGAGAAAACATGGTGATAAACGATAAGATAACTAAAGGACTATTCCGGTAACCAAGTTATAACCCATAAACCAAATAAGGACCAGAATTGTAACCCTTCACCTGAACAGAACTTAGTCTCTAACCAATTATCGATAAAGTAAAACATACACAAGCATGTCCTGAGATAGCCATGTACTGGATCTAGGCAAGACTAGACAAGATAGGACTCCATCCAACATTCACGGCCAAGCAAAGAGTACGGCTTGATACTTTAACTAACTAGGGTTATCACAAGCCTAGTTACTAGCAAGATGCAATGAGATGTTTCGGCAGTCACAATCCCTGCAGCTATCCAGGTTATCCAGGCGAGGTTCATGTAAGAGTTATCAAGAATTATTAGGTGACTTAGAGTGCAACACATGACAGTATGCTTAGTACTTGTTTCATGATGTGCCCCACATGACAGTGGGATAAAAATGTGCCCTACTCGACGGCAGGCTACAAGTCCGTTCAAGACGCCCAGATAATGGAATCGCCTGTAACTGGAAACATCTCTCTATGTGAGATACTTTGATCAATCTAGTAATTATCCTTGTCAGATTCAGCATGAATCCCTGACCGTGGTAATCAGGAATCCATGTCCTAGACATGATGCAATACGAGACATGTAGCTTATACAGGCATAACCAAGAGAATCAACCACGGTGTCGATACAAGAGTTACTTAACAAGTCAAGATAGCCGTCACAACATCATATCAAGATTATCATATTAGGTTTACTTATCAAGAGTGCGCCACGACGGACCACTATCATGTATTATCATGCCAAGGTTGCTTGTCAAGAGTGCGCCACGACGGGCACAATCATATTATGTTACTTGTCAAGAGTGCACTACGACGGGTCACTATCAAGAATCATGTCAAGTTACTTGTTACTTGTTAAGAGTACGCCTTAACAGGCCACAATCGTGTTCTATCTTTACATTAGCATGAATGAGAGAAACTTGCATAAAATAACTAGTAACATATTCTGGAAGCCAAGGAAAAGATCTACAACTTTCATGTTCGGAGTTGGAAGAAATTATGGCCACAATTCAGCCAAATAGGACATAAAATACCAAATATGCGATTTGCGGCACTATGCAAGCCATACGGCACTATACAAGCCTACGACACTATTCATCCATGCGGTACTATGCGAGCCTACGGCGCTATTCATCCATGCGGCACTATGCAAGCCTGCGGCACTATGCAAGCTAGGGGTGAGCAAATACCGACCGATACCGAAAAACTGACCGAATACCGATTAAAAATATTCTGAAAAATCGAACCAAAATTATGTACCGATACCGAATTGCCGAACCGACTAAATTACGGTATAATGGTAATGGTAACGGTTTGAGTGTAATACCATTCCGAAAATACGGAACCGAACCGATTCACACACACACACACACACATTTTTTAATGTTGTTCATGATTAATTTTACACTACTCATTTTCATTTTTATCATTGTTTTGGTTGGTTTCCTAGAACTTGGAATAGATTTTAGTGGACTTGAATTTATGTTAAGAATGCTAAGAATTGAGTTTTTGATCTTTTGAGCTTATGTTTTTGTGTTCTCATATAATTTTAAAGTGAATTTTGGTTACTTAAACTTATACTAAAGATTAAACTTAATGACCACGTTTGATATTTTAAGCTCATTTTTAGGTGTTTGCGACTTGTTACATATTGTTCTAATAATTTTAATTAATTGTTTGGTTGGTAGAGGCTTAGCTTTAAAACTAATGCTTCCAAAAAATTAAAAAAAAATATTATAGGTTAAGAGGTTCTACATTATTAAGTGTGTTAATTGATCAAATAATAATTGGTAAAATATCGATACCGAACAAAAATCGACCGAATATCGATTTAACCGAAACCGAAAAAACCGATTCTAAATGGTATGATATTGGTATTGATGTTTCAAATACCGAAAAAATTGACCAAATACCGACCGATTATACCGACGCTCACCCCTAATGCATGCCATGCGGCACTATGCATCCATGCGGCACTATACAAGCCTGCAACACTATTCATCCATGCGGCACTATGAAAGCATGCGGCACTATGCATCCATGCGGCACTATACAAGCCTGCGGCACTATGCATCCATGTGGCACTATACAAGCCTGCGGCACTATGCATCCATGCGGCACTATTCAAGCCTGCGGCACTATTCATCGTCCCTGCCAGAACCAGGACAGATGAACATAGAAGATGTCCAAAACTTGCTTTGGCCATAACTTCCTCAAAATAAGCCAAAATCTAACTTTTCAAAGGTCCATTTTGGGTAAAATCGAATTCTCTACAATATAGAACAATCAAAACTTGAAAATAATGAAGTTTGGTAGATTAAAACTCAAAAAAACGAAAAGACTACAAACTTAGATCTACAAAAATCCATCCGTCCAAACCGAAAACTCCAAGTCCTAAAGATGCTTAGAATCATGTAGAGAAGGAAAATAAAATAAAATGAAAGATCCATCATGAAGCAAGTTGCACTTGCCTAAGCTCTCTAGGTTGGTGGGAGAGTAATGGAGAAAGAAGAAGAAGTTATAAGAAATAATGAAGGAGAGAGAGTGGAGTTGACTTATATAGTAAGCCTCACCATCTCAAACCAAACCAAAACCAAACCAAAATAAATCAAGCAAGCTAAACCAAGTCAAATTGAACCAAACCAAATCAAATAAACCAAGTCAAGATTAAACCAAGACTAGGCTAAGCAAAACAAGTCTAACTACGGTCCATCTGATAAATGTCAGAAATCCGTATACATATACTGAAGATACGTATAACGGATAACGAGAGTGACACACGTCGCTGGTTGCGACGAATAGCGAAGAATAGCGGCTATTGTTAGTATTAGTAAAACATACGCCGCTAGGAGTGGCGGAATGTAGCTAAGTTTATTATAAAGTCGATATGCTTTTTATGCGACATTTACCGACGCCCAACTTAGCTATCGCTAACTTTTTAACATACTCGATCAATATTTACTTTTTTCCATTCCCAAATTTCCCGAATTCTAAATTTTCCTCCAAACTCGCGACCCTCCTCCCTCCGGATACTCTCCTCCCACTCCAGGCCCGCTTCGGGCCCCCCTTCAACTACCATTGCCCTCATTTCCTCCTCCCTCCAGCACTAGCTCCTCCACCCCTCCGGCTCCGCTCCGCCCCCGACCGCCGCTGTCCTCCTCCCTCCGATGCTCCTCCTCCCTTCCTCTTCGATTAGGTAATCCCTAAATCTAACTCACACACACACACACACACACACACACACACACACACTAAATTAAAGTCATTTTTAATATGTGTTAGTATAGTGACTTGTATTGCGTATATTGTTTTGATAAAAATTTCAATTAAAATGATGTCTTATAACCCAATTTTAACCTTTGATTGATACATGAAAGTGCATAGTTGCTGTAGGCTATGCATCTATAGTTTAAGTTTTCTCCAATTAAATGGAAACAAAGAGATACATAGTAAATTAATAATTTTATTTTGCAATACCATATTGTCGGATTTTAATTTGTGCTTAATTTGATGCCTTAGCAAGAACATAGGATAAATCGATAAATTATCCAAGTAAGATGGTTTATAAACGAATTGGTTTGGATTCCAAACATGATTTAGGTCACAAAGGATTCAAAGATACATAAAATTTACTGTACCGAAATAAAGTTTATATAATTTACAACAAACGAAATAACTTCAAAATAATTTACAGGAACGAAACATTCCGCCAACTAAGATGGCGAAAAAACAAAAGCTGTAAAAAAAAAAAAAAAATTCTGCCAACTGAGTTGGCGGAAGCCATCTTATATGACTGAATTTAGGCATGTGTGGGGCCCATGGTTGGTTTTAGTTGGTTTTTTTTACTTGGTTTAATTTGGTTTTAGTTGGTTTTAATTTTGTAATGGTTATAGTTTAAATTTTGTTGGTCTTAAAAATAATTTATTATAAAATATTAATTTTAATAATATTAACATTAGTATTAATATTAAACTTTTAATGTTTATTTTATTAACAATAAACATTAAAATTAACATTAACATGAACAATAAAATAAACATTAAAATATTAATATTAATATTAATATTAATATTAATGTTAATATTAGTACAAAGTTTATCTCTCTTTTCTTGCCTCGTCATATTGATAGCTTCGCAATAGCAAAGCTACAAAATGACAGAGGTACTAGCATCGTCATATCGCTAGTATTGTCACAATGATAAATTTTTTAATTTTATTTCAAAATATCGTCATATTGCTAGTATTAATATTAACATTAACATTAATATTAATGTTAATATTAATATTAATATTAAAATTTTAATGTTTATTTTATTGTTAATGTTAATTTTAATGTTTATTTTAATAAAATAAACGTTAAAAATTTAATATTAATACTAATGTTAATATTATTAAAATTAATATTTAAAAATAAATTGTTTTTAAAGACCAACAAAATTTAAACTATAACCATTACAAAATTAAAACCAACTAAAACCAAATTAAACCAAATAAAAAAAAATCAACTAAAACCAAACAAAAAAAACCAACCGATGGTCCCTGTCCATGCCCAAATTTAGCCATCTAAGATGGTGGAATTTTAGCAAAAGCTAAAATTCCGCCAACTCAGTTGGCAAATTTTTTTTTAAATTTTTTTATACGGCTTTCGCTTTTTTGTTTCGTTCCTGTAAATTATTTTGAAGTTATTTCGTTTGTAGTAAATTATATAAACTTTATTTCGGTACAATAAATTTTCTGTCAAAGATATCATATTAAGTCTAGGTTCCATGACTTAGAAAATTTTCTAATTATGACTGATAAACCATGGACGAGAAATTTTAGATTACCATTGAAGAATTTTAGAGTATCGATAGTTGGGAGGAATGTGATATAAGTTGTGGATTCATATTCGAAGCCATTCGAGACATATTGGTTTCGTAATGAGTCTTTTGACAAGCCTAATTTTCCACAAACGATGAATAAATTCATATTTACCATCACACTATCTAAAGTGGCTATAAAATAGCTTATAAAATCGAAGTATTTTGGTCAAAATCTCTCCCAACTTTCAAATTTTAAAAAAAATTGTTTTGGGTTTGAACCGGGTTAGGACCAGGCCTGGACCGAGTCTATGGACCGGGCTGGTCCAGGCGGGGTCAAACTGACTTAGCGGGTCTAATCGGTTCGGACTGATTCTTGAACCAGGTTGGGCCGGGCCATGCCTCCGGGCCAAAAATCAAGACCCAGATCGAATCCGTTTCCGGGGGGGGGGGGGGGGGGCGAACCGGACCAGATCATTGACGAGGTCCGGACGACCCCGACCGGCTTCGACATGGCCGGGCCTGGACACCACGATTTGTGGGTAAGCTTATCTAAATGCTGAGGGGCCTGGTCTCTCAGACACTCTCGGTATATAAATGCTCTGAACAAGAATCCTTAACCAAAGTCTCCCTCTCTTTTCTCTCGATCTCCAAATGGAATCGCAGTCGCAGCAGAAGGTTGTGGCTAATTCTGAGTCCCATAGCCGCACACCATGCGGTTACGTCGTCCTTCGGTTGATAGCCGTCGTGACGACGATGGTCGCGGCCATAGTGATGAGCCAAGCCAAGGAGACGAAGACCATCAGCGTGCAGCTGATCCCCACCTTGCCGCCGTTCGCCGTCCCGGTGATGGCTAAGTGGAGCTACTCCTCTGCTTTTGTGTAAGCCTCCTATTATAATTTCTTGAAATATTTAGACTTCGGATTTCAAATAAGTTTTAAAATTTACGTTTGGGTCATATTATAAATAATTAGTATTCAGATCTCAAAATTGTCACTATTGTCTTAAAAGTGTCACAAAAATATTACTATTTTTTTTTTTATACTTTTGAGACATAAACATTAATTATGTATATTATAGAGATCCAAACACAAAATTTAAAACTTATCTGAGATCCAAAGTCTAAATATTCCTAATTTCTTCCTCTAGACTGGTGATACATATATATGCTTGGCCATGCAAGCTCATGCATCCCTGTGCTAGCTAGATTTTCTTCCTACATCTTTTATATTATAGTGAGACTAAGGATGTCTCTGAAACATCATCAGGATCCAGACTAATCCATATCCCTGAGGTCATGGAGGTCTATGGCAAGCTTCCAAAATAAATCCCCATATATAATATAATTTTTTATTAAAATAAAGGTAAATTAAAAAATGTTGACACCAAGAACCTCTCATATACAAACTCTCATATCCAAGACTAACATAATAACCACTACACTACAATTAGTTTTTGATATGAATGTCCATTGTACATTCTAGTTCTATTTTAGATATAAGATTATTAATATATTTATGTTTAAATTAATTTTTTGGGGTCCTGATCATGGTCAGTGTATTCTGTGGTCGTCATGGCTGCCATGGACCAGGGTCGACTTGACTTAGGCTTGTCTTCCGATTGCTTATTAAATACTACTAGTATATATACACACATCCGTCCGTTGCAAGTATTTTACAGATTAATATTAGAAAGATTAAAAAAAATATGTTGTAATTATTATAATCTTTACTAAGACTAGTTAAAAAATTAAAATTAATTATAATAATTATTCTATATTTTATTATTATATTAATATTATTATATATTATTGGGAACTGTAATTTTCAATGAAGTTTTTATAATTTTCAAGAATTTTTAAAATGAGTTACCAAAAGGGAAGCTATAAATTTTATTTTTAAAAATTGTAATAAAAATCTAGTACAGTCTTAGTGATATTAAAAATTCGGGAACATAAAAGTCTCCTTGACAATTGTACTTTACATATTATTTTATACATATATGTAAAACTATTTAGAAATATCAAAAGACAGCTCAAGTAATTATCCAGTTGCCTCTAATGACTTTAATGAATAATTTTAATTAGTAAATATACGTAAGAATATATTTGGAAAGAAAATTTTTACAGAACTTTTCGGAATAAACGTGTAATATTTTTTTTTTTTGGGCAAACGGTCCAAAGGTACACTTTGATAACAACAGATTATAAGAACAAAATTTGAACATAAGTTCAGTTTGTTGTAAATTTTTAGATTTCAAAAAAAAAAAGTTTGTTGTAAATTTTTATAACAACCTCCTACCTTCTATCAAAAAATATTTATGCAGGACTTCAAAATAATAAACAAATCTTTTTAGTGGCAACACCACTAGTTTTTCTCTGACGATTGTAAGTATCCCAAGTCCAGCAAAATCTCTTCGAGGAATGGTCTCAAGGGAAATGCACCTTGAGATTATTTAGCTATTACCGTTGGAAAAAGTAAAGTTTAGAAATGTTACGAATTTTGTTTTGTGTTTTTCTATTCTGGAATTTGATTATATGTTCATAGGGCTTAAGAGAAGACAAATAGAACAGAAAACTAAATCATTTTTTGAACCTGAATTAGAGTTTAGAACCTGAATTTTATACCAGTTTAGAGTACAAGTCCTCACATGTCCAATTAGAGAGTTAAGACCCTGGAGTTTTATTTCTTGTTTTTTTTTTCAGTTATACCCTCCCTAACCTATATATGGAAATTTTCATTATCAAACATGTATAATAGGAAAAAAAAAAACAAAAAAAAACAAAAATTCAGGTTTTAACTTTCCAATTGGACATGTTAAGACTTAAACTCTAA
Organism: Iris pallida; assembly: GCA_029216955.1. NCBI lineage: Eukaryota > Viridiplantae > Streptophyta > Magnoliopsida > Asparagales > Iridaceae > Iris > Iris pallida. The sequence goes on along the minus strand of JANAVB010001796.1, from coordinate 8,032,501 downwards.
ACTGGTATAAAATCTATGGTCTAAACACTAATTAGCCCTAGATATTGTGACATGTATTTAGTAGGCACTTAAATATTCTAACATGAATTTTGCACTTAATCATCTTAAACTATCATAATTTTAGGCTAAATGGTGAGTTTCAAAATAAAATAAAAATTGCTCTATACAAACTTAATTGGGATATTTAGTTGTAGGGTCCATATAATATTCAAAATTTGCGTTTAGATTTTCATGTTGTTCATAAGAGGGTCTGGTTCTCGTCCTGATTGTCGACTTGGACTGACCGTCCAAAATAGAGGCCTAAATATAAATTTTGAATATTATATGAGACCCTAAACTAAATGTAAAATTTGAATATTATGAAAATTTCTAAATGAGATCTAACGGTTAATCCAAGTCAACCTTCATCACAAAAATAAAGACCTAAATGCAAATTTTGAATAGTATAGGAGATCCTAAAACTAAACACAAAATTAAAAAAATACTGAAAACGAGATCTAACGAGCTAGACCATGTTTTGGACAACATGGAGACCTAAAGTTAAATTTCAAATATTATATTGGAAATAATCTAAAAATTGAATGAATAGTTACAATGGTTGTGTTTATTAGAAAACATGTTTCCATTTTTCTGCTTCGATTGGAAAATGTGTGTCCCTTTCCAACCGTATCTCTTCACATTTAGTGTCTCTTCATTCATTTATAAAAATGAGAGTCATGTTAGTATTTGGGTAACTCATTCATTCATTTGAGCATTCATTTCAAGAGAGAGACTACCTTCATTGTTTCGTCTAGTCCAGTTCCTGTTGTGTGAAAGTGCTACTACCGAAGAGGAGTTCCGTTGTATCCTGGGAGAAAGTCACCATTAAATTGTAAGCACCAGTGTGGAACGAATATTGTCATAAGGACAATATGAACCAAGTTCAAGCTCCGGTCTCAATCAGATTATATATTTCTATTTTTCTGTCTCTAAAATACATAGTTGAATTTTTTTTCTAACATATTACATGAGAACCTAAAACTAAATAACCCAACTTAATGTTAGCGCCGGGGCACAATTTTTCGATGGAAAACAGAAATATCGTAACAATTGTACAAACAATCGTTATTACGTAACACTTCACAGAAGGTACGTAAGAGAAATTTCAACTAGTGCTACACTTCACAGAAGGTGCACAGAACGTAACACTTCACAGAAGGTACGTAAGAGAAATTTCAACTAGTGCTACACTTCACAGAAGGTGCACAGAACGTAACACTTCACAGAAGGTACGTAAGAGAAATTCCATGTCACGCCCCAGAACCAGAATACTGGAGAGCGGGGGAATGACTCAGCCAGCTACGTATTACGGGTAGATGAATACCGTATAATACGAACAATGCTGTCTAACCAGACGAGGGGGTGCATACTACATGAAAGTCTTACTATGGTCACTTCACATCTATTGTCTCAATCATTCAAGTAAGAAACAGAAATAGAGAACATGTAAGAAAAAGCAGTAAGGCGTCCCAAACGCTCAGTCAAAATGTTCTTGAGATCTGGCTTTATAAAACATAGCCAGATGGTATAGCAAAGTGTACACAATTGTTATCAGCTGCAGTCTGACTTAATTACAATTATGCAAAAGTAAGTACAAGACAATCCGACTAACATGTCGGTGCCAAACGGCTAAGTATAAAGTAAGTAATAAAACGAGTGGTGAAGTAAGGAACCCACTCGAGTCCTCCTGCGATCATCCCTCTAGTGTTGACCATCTTGGAGGTAGAAGTAAGCTGGATCCTCGGGGACCGGCTCTAAATCTGGCCATGCAAAACCAGAGAGGTTAGACCTCTAATAGCAAGTACCACAAGGAAGGACGATATGAAGGATTAAACCAGTAAGTAAGAGAATATAATAATAGATCTCTGCTTTCCACTAGGATTCACATAACATCACGACACTTCGAACCAATCTCCCAACCAAACAAGGACAGAAGTTGGCCCGTCATGTCCTGACATTCTGATCATCTCAGTTAGACAACAGAGTATGTACAGTACACAAACAAATCATCTTGAACGGCCAATCAACTACTACAGCTTGCTATTGTGAGTTCCAAGTTATCCTGGAATTATGCAAATAGGGATTCCTCAGTTCTTACTATGTGCGAGCAAGGCTAGTCTATCCAGTCAATCAATTGCGCCAATCATGTAATTAGACGAGTCCCAGCGGGACGCCCGCCGTTAATATAGCATGTACAATAATATAAGCAGATACTGTTCCCTGCCCGTATGACAGATTTACAGTATCTGTGGGAACCAGCCGGCCTGTCGGACACTACTAGTCCCAAGAGGGCTGCCATGTAAGAACTCGGGAATCCATTCTCTCCATGCCATTATTATTTTATTTAACTTAATAGTCCCTACGTTGAGTGAAGTTCCATGCCGTGGATCATGGTCATTCAAATGAGTACTTTTGTACGGGGTACGATATGCACAACTCTACAACGATACCCGTGCGGCTATGTTGTAGGTCTTACATAGCGTAATGCAACAATCAAATCTAACCACGGAGTAATCATGCCTTGACCATAAAGTACACATGCTGTTTTTATAAGATAAATAAATAAATAAATAATTTGAAACCTGCATGTGCCTGTATGCCAATATTCGGGATCGGCTAATCGATTGCAATAGTTCATTACATGAACGTGTCTCATTCATTCAATTCAATAAGACGACTAGCCAATCTCTTAGTTCCAACTAGGAACGCATGATCAATTATTAGTCAATGTCACAATCATTATCAATGGTGGCAAGGCATGAAAATCAATTACTATTACATGGGGTCGAGCCTATAACTCCTCAGAGTTAAGTTCTAGTCATACTGGGTATCCATGGATCAATCAAGACACATGACACATTCCACATAACAATTTGTATTAACAATATTAACATATCATGATTTATCAAGTTCATACAAAAAGGCGTAAGGATATAATAGGAGAATTATCATGCCATCCTTAAATGAATAAGTTATAGAACAAATAAAAACACCCAGGTTAGAAAGTCACGCCAACAAGTCTATACTAAGGCCAAAAGTTACGCCAAGTCTAGTAGGAGTGAGCGTGTAACAGCGTGAGCGTGAAAAGTAATTCACGCTGGCATGCACAGTGTGAGCGTGAAGGAAAATTCACGCACGGTCAAGTGAGCGTGAAAAGGTGACAAGAAATCCACGCACGCAAGGATGTGCGTGACTAAAAATCCACGCACGCTCATGGATGTGTGCGTGACTGAAAATACACGCACTCATGGATGTGTGCGTGACTGAAAATACACGTACGCTCATGAGAACGTCAATGTGACTAAAAATACAAGCACGCTCATGAGAACGTTAGCGTGACTAAAAATACACGCACGCTCATGAGAACGTCAGCGTGACTGAAAATACACGCACGCTCATGAGAACGTCAGCGTGACTAAAAATACATGCACGCTCATGAGAACGTTAGCGTGACTAAAAATACACGCTAACATGTAAGAACATGAGCGTGACTCAAAATCCACGCAGACACGTAGAGACGTGTGCGTGACTAAAAATACACGCAGCCACGTAAGAACGTGTGCGTGACTCAGCCTTCGTTCCAAGCCAGAAAACGAAGTTCCCAGCCAGAAGACACGCTAAGTTGGGAGATTAAAACCCATGAACAGCCGAAAATGAATAACTTAGATCTAGAGAAAACAAGCCACAGAAATCAAAAATGCCAAGCACTAAACTCTCTCAGGATCATGAGAGGAAGAGTAATGATCCATAAAAATGGATGAAGGAGAAGCAAGATTGCACTTGCCTTCTCCTGCTGCTGGTAGGTGGAGAGAGTGATGAGAGGAAGAAGAAGAAGTAATGGTGAATGAGAAGTTATGAGGAGAGAGAAGGAGAATGAAGCTTTAAATAGGGAGGGTGGTGGTAGGTGGGAGTTGTGGGCCGGGTTTGTCCACCATGAACCCGAAAACCCTCCATGGCCGAACCCAATAAGACCAAAGCAGAGAATAAAAGCAGAAAATAAATGCAGAAAATAAATTGCAGAAATAAAATGCGGGTAATTAATTAACATAAAATTAAAGGAATTTAAATACAGGATAATACATGATAAATACTAAATAAATAAATATGAGTTCTACATATATAAAAATACGCATTCTTGTATAAAAATGCGCATTCTGGGAACGGAAAGTGACATCTCTACCTACCTTAGAAAAATTTCGTCCTCGGAATTTCAAACCCAAGCAGGTAGAAATATCGGAGCTAAACTAATACAAGCAGTTCTAGTGAGCAAACGATCATTTTACCATATCAAAAGCAAGTACTGTATATGTAAATTCATCAATCTATGATATCAAGTAGCTCTACCCATAAGGTGACAAGCATGAAGAATCAGGACAATCAAGGTATACAGAAAGAGATATACCTTGTGAGTCAAACAGGTGTGGATACCGTGATCGGATATCTTCCTCACGTTCCCACGTTGACTCTCCCAAGGAGTGATGACCCCAAGCAACACGGACAAGACTAATTGTTCGATTCTTGAGTATCTTCTCTCTTCGGTCCAAAATGGACACAGGCTGTTCCTCGTAAGACAGGTTGGTACCAACAACCAGCTCAGAGTGATCGAGGACATGGCTTGGGTCCGATACATACCTACGTAATTGAGATACATGAAACACGTCATGCACCTCTCGTAACGAAGGCGGAAGGGATAAACGATAAGCAACATCGCCTATCCGATCAAGGATAACAAATGGGCCCACGTACCGCGGACTCAATTTCTCGCGAACGCCAAATCTAATGACCCCACCAGTAGGTGAGATCCGCAAGAATACGTGGTCCCCAACAGAGAACTCTAACGGCCTACGATGCTGGTCCGCCCAATGACGATGCCGGTCCTGCACAACTCGAAGTCGCTCTCTAATCTCCTTAACCACTTCAACCGTCTGAACAATCATTTCTGGGCCTAACATATTCCTCTCCCCGATATCATCTCATGCAAGCGGTAACCTGCACTTCTTACCATATAATGCTTCAAATGGCGCCATCTGGATACTGGCTTGATAACTATTGTTGTATGAGAATTCGACCAAGTGCAGGTGACTCTCCCAAGACCCTCCAAAATCTAGAGTGCAAGCTCGCAACATGTCTTCTAAAGTCTGAATCGTTCTTTCTGATTGCCCATCCGTCTGCGGATGGTAGGCCGTGCTAAATCTTAACTTGGTACCCAGACTATGATGTAAGCTCTTCCAGAAATGTGAGATAAAGCGGGTATCTCGATCCGACACAATACTAACAGGAACCCCATGCTGCCTGACTATCTGTTGCATATATAACTCCGCCAACTTTTCTGTAGATTGCCCTACTCTGAAAGGAAGAAAATGTGCTGTCTTCGTAAGTCGGTCCACTATTACCCAAATAGCATCCTTACCACTTGGTGATCTCGGTAAACCGGTCACAAAGTCCATTGTAATATGCTCCCATTTCCATTCCGGAATAGGAAGCGGTTGCAATAACCCAGCTGGCCTCTGCTGTTCTGCCTTCACTTGCTGACATACCAAGCAACGGGAAACAAATTTAGCTATCTCCCTCTTCATCCCGTTCCACCAGAAATGCTGTTTGATATCTTGGTACATCTTGGTCCCTCCAGGGTGAATAGAATACTGAGAACTGTGAGCTTCTGCCATAACCTCCTGTCTGATATCTCCACTAGGCACACATAGACGTGATCCAAACCTAAGTATACCATCTTCGTGAATCCTCATCTTTTTCCTGAGTCCTGACTCACATTCTGCCCTAAGCTTCTGAATCCTCGGGTCTTGTGCCTGAGCTGCCTTGATCCTGCTTACCAAGTCGGATTGAACTTGCATACTTGCTAGAACTCCTATATCACTAGGAAGTATAACCTCGATGCCCATCTCCTGAAGGTCTTCTAAGATATGCCTCTGCGTTGTCAACATAAATGCGCCGCCTCTTCTGCTGAGAGCGTCTGCTACTACATTCGCCTTGCCTGGATGATACTGAAGCTCCACGTCATAATCCTTGATCAACTCCAACCATCTCCTCTGCCTCATGTTTAGCTCCTTCTGAGTAAAGATGTACTTCAGACTTTTATGGTCTGTGTACATATCCACTCGATCACCATATAAGTAATGCCTCCATAGCTTCAAAGCAAACACTACTGCCGCTAATTCCAAATCATGAGTTGGGTAATTCTTCTCGTGGTCCCGAAGCTGCCTAGATGCATATGCTATCACCTTTCCATGTTGCATAAGGACACATCCAAGTCCTTTACCTGACGCATCACAATATACTGTAAAATCTCCGGGTCCAACTGGCAATGTAAGAATAGGTGCTGATATCAACTTCTGCTTCAAAGTCTCGAATGATGCCTGACATTCTGCCGACCAAACGAATGGTACATCCTTCCGGGTCAAGCGGGTCATGGGTGCTGAAAGCCTTACAAAGTCTGACACAAACCTTCTATAATATCCTGCCAATCCCAAGAAACTCTGCACATCTGCTACGGTCTTGGGTACTGGCCAACTTTCTACTGCTTCTATCTTCCTGGGATCTACTGCTACTCCACCTCCTGATATGATGTGACCCAAGAATGAAATGTGATCCGACCAAAACTCACACTTACTGAGCTTGGCATACAACTGGTTCTCTGTCAGAACCTGTAACACTTTCCTGAGGTGGTCTTCATGCTCCTCTTCACTAGCAGAGTATACGAGAATGTCGTCAAGAAACACAACGACAAACTGGTCTAAGTATGGCATAAAGATACGATTCATCAAATCCATGAATATAGCTGGAGCATTGGTCAAACCAAACGGCATTACTAAGAACTCATAATGCCCATACTTCGACCTGAATGTTGTCTTGGGAATGTCTGCCTTCCGAACCCTCACCTGATGGTACCCTGAAGGAAGATCTATCTTGGAGAAAACTCTAGCTTTGCTCAACTGATCAAACAAGTCGTCGATCCTGGGTAATGGGTACTTGTTCTTCACTGTTGCCGCGTTAAGCTTCCTGTAGTCAATACACAATCTGGATGACCCATCCTTCTTCCCCACAAGTACCACTGGTGCTGCCCATGGTGACACGCTAGCTTGGATGAACTTCTTCTCCTTCAGTTCCTCTATATGCTGATATACCTTGGCCTACTCTGAATCCGCCATTCTGTAAACTCGATCTGATATCGGTTTAGTTCCTGGTGCCAATTCTATACTGAACTCAATATCTCTAACCGGTGGTAGACCTAGAAGTTCTTCGGGAAATACGTCTAGAAATTCTTCAACTACCTTCGGAATCTGAACTTCTTTCATTGCCGTTACTACTCCCTGCTCCTGCTGAGTTGCCTCTGATCTGACTAAGGTGAACCGCTCCATGCCTGGAATATCAAAAGATACACTCCCTCTACGACAATCTATTGTCGCATGACTGTCTTTCAGCCAGTCCATGCCTAAGATAACGTCAAAATTTCCAACAGGAAATTCTATCAACCGGGCGGGTAAGGAATGCCCGCAAACTACAATGCTACAGGCTAAAATAACTCTACTAACTCCTATGAGCCCATTACCAGTGAGTATATTCAACCTCCCTGGCAATGCCTCGAACTCCATTCCTAGTTGTGTCGCAAATTGTGCAGATATAAATGAATGGGATGCTCCCGAATCAAACAATGCTACTGCGGGATATGAGGCGACGAGAATGTTACCTGCCACAACATCTCCCGATGCCAATGCCTCCTCCAAGGATAAAGTGAATGCTTGCCCTCGACCTCCTTGCTGGTTTCTATGCTGCGGCCTAACATGATGTTGTTGCTGACCCCTTCCTTGATGATGCTGGGGTGGTCTATGCTGGTGTTGCTGTATCGGCGGCCCCTGCTGCCGAAATATCTGAGCCTGCGGCATTAACGGATGCTGTACCAATGGCCTTACTGCCGTCGCTGGTCCTCGATACTGGCCTGCCCCTGGTGTTGGCAGAGCAGAAAACTGCTGCCCTGGTCCTCCTGACCTCGAATTCATGGGACATGTGGTAACCGATGATCTGGACTCCCACATATCAGACACAGTCCATTTAATGTCCGACACACATCTCTAGTGTGTCCCATCTTCCCACAATAAGTGTAGCCCGCCGGGGGTTGCTGGTTCTTCCTCTGTTGCTGTTGCTGCTGCCTGGGTGGTGGTGCTGGTCCTCGTATCGCCACATCGTGGATACGAATGCCAGTGGATGGTGCCGTTGTTCGGGGCGCTGCTCCCCCCTCCTTCAATTTGACTGTGGGACCTCTTCTGACCCCCAGTCCTTACTGCAAGCCTCTGAATAGTGATCTCATGCCTTCGAGTTGCCATTAATATTTCGTCAAAAGTTTGGTAATTGTGCCCCTCTATCAATTGCAAGAGCTCAAGATGAAACCCTTGCTGAAATCTCATAGCCCTCTGGCGCTCTGTTGCTACCATCTATGGGGCGAATCTACTCAATCTGCAGAACTCCGCTGCATAAGCATCTACAGTCTTGCCGGCCTTCCTGAGGTTGATAAATTTCTGTTGTAGCTCGAACTGCGCCACAACTCCATAGTACTTGGTCTTGAATCTTGCAGTGAAATCGTCCCAAGCCACAGGACGTCTGATGCCCTCTTCCTCTGATTCCCACCAATCACGTGCGAGATCCTGAAGTAACAACTTCACTAGATCCACACGTTCTTCTGCTGGTACCTTAGCTGCTGTCAGAATAGCCTCAATATCCTTAAGCCATGCATCTGCTGAGATGGCATCCTCCGTGCCCTCGAAACGGCGGGGGTTGTACTTGCAAAACCTGGCTGATGCTCCTGAATCTGGCCTCACTCCTCTTTCCAAAGCCGTCTGCAATCCTTGGTTGAGCAACACATTCTGCTCTTATAGCTGAGTGTGCATGCGCTGCTGGCCCAACATCTGATGTTGCTGAGTAGCCATCATTCCTCTCATGATCTCCAGAAGGGCTGGTGTGTCCACTTGAGTAGGTGGAACTGTTGGTGGTGGTGGAACATCCGGATACTGCGATCCAGCTGCTGCTTCCACTATCACTTCTTCCTGAGTAGCCTCCTGAGGTGAGACCGGCCCTTGTTGCTGACCAACCTGGTCAGGTTGTCCATATTGCTCTTGTTGTTGCTGCCCAGCTCTGACCGATGCGGACGAAGTGCCCCTAAAAAAAGGGACAAGAGAACAATCAAACAACCGGACATGAAGGATCGATGAAGTCAAAGGATACCAGAATGTTAAGCAAGGGTTGAGAATAACGAATCATGAGATCAAGGAGGAAAAACGTGTGATTGAGACATCCTATAAATCAAAACACCCCACAAGTCTGAAATCAGACCTGCATGGGCCACCACTAAAACCTTGTCACGCCCCAGAACCAGAATACTGGAGAGCGGGAAAATGACTCAGCCAGCTACATATTACGGGTAGATGAATACCGTATAATATGATCAATGCTGTCTAACCAGACGAGGGGGTACATACTACATGAAAGTCTTACTATGGTCACTTCACATCTATTGTCTCAATCATTCAAGTAAGAAACAGAAATAAAGAACATGTAAGAAAAAGCAGTAAGGCGTCCCAAACGCTCAGTCAAAATGTTCTTGAGATCTGGCTTTACAAAACATAGCCAGATGGTATAGCAAAGTATACACAATTGTTATCAGCTGCAGTCTGACTTAATTACAATTATGCAAAAGTAAGTACAAGACAATCCGACTAACATGTCGGTGCCAAACGGCTAAGTATAAAGTAAGTAACAAAACGAGTGGTGAAGTAAGGAACCCACTCGAGTCCTTCTGCGATCATCCCTCTAGTGTTGACCATCTTGGAGGTAGAAGTAAGCTGGATCCTCGGGGACCGGCTCTAAATCTGGCCATGCAAAACCAGAGAGGTTAGACCTCTAATAGCAAGTACCACGAGGAAGGACGATATGAAGGATTAAACCAGTAAGTAAGAGAATATAATAATAGATCTCTGCTTTCCACTAGAATTCACATAACATCACGACACTTCGAACTAACCTCCCAACCAAACAAGGACAGAAGTTGGCCCGTCATGTCCTGACATTCTGATCATCTCAGTTAGGCAACAGAGTAGGTACAGTACACAAACAAATCATCTTGAATGGCCAATCAACTACTATGGCTTGCTATTGTGAGTCCCAAGTTATCCTGGAATTATGCAAATAGGGATTCCTCAGTTCTTACTATGTGCGAGCAAGGCTAGTCTATCCAGTCAATCAATTGCGCCAATCATGTAATTAGACGAGTCCCAGCGGGACGCCCGCCGTTAATATAGCATGTATAATAATATAAGCAGATACTGTTCCCTGCCCGTGTGACAGATTTACAGTATCTGTGGGAACCAGCCGGCCTGTCGGGCACTACTAGTCCCAAGAGGGCTGCCATGTAAGAACTCGGGAATCCATTCTCTCCATGCCATCATTATTTTATTTAACTTAATAGTCCCTACGTTGAGTGAAGTTCCATGCCGTGGATCATGGTCATTCAAATGAGTACTTTTGTACGGGGTACGATATGCGCAACTCTACAACGATACCCGTGCGGCTATGTTGTAGGTCTTACATAGCATAATGCAACAATCAAATCTAACCACGGAGTAATCATGCCTTGACCATAAAGTACACATGCTGTTTTTGTAAGATAAATAAATAACTAAATAAATAAATAAATAATTTGAAACCTGCATGTGCCTGTATGCCAATATTCGGGATCGACTAATCGATTGCAATAGTTCATTACATGAACGTGTCTCATTCATTCAATTCAATAAGACGACTAGCCAGTCTCTTAGTTCCAACTAGGAACGCATGATCAATTATTAGTCAATGTCACAATCATTATCAATGGTGGCAAGGCATGAAAATCAATTAGTATTACATGGGGTCGAGCCTATAACTCCTCAGAGTTAAGTTCTAGTCATACTGGGTATCCATGGATCAATCAAGACACATGACACATTCCACATAACAATTTGTATTAACAATATTAACATATCATGATTTATCAAGTTCATGCAAAAAGGCGTAAGGATATAATAGGAGAATTATCATGCCATCCTTAAATGAATAAGTTATAGAACAAATAAAAACACCCAGGTTAGAAAGTCACGCCAACAAGTCTATACTAAGGCCAAAAGTCACGCCAAGTCTAGTAGGAGTGAGCGTGTAACAGCGTGAGCATGAAAAGTAATTCACGCTGGCATGCACAGTGTGAGCGTGAAGGGAAATTCACGCACGCTCAAGTGAGCGTGAAAAGGTGACAAGAAATCCACGTACGCAAGGATGTGCGTGACTAAAAATCCATGCACGCTCTTGGATGTGTGCGTGACTGAAAATACACGCACTCATTGATGTGTGCGTGACTGAAAATACACGCACGCTCATGAGAACGTCAGCGTGACTAAAAATACACGCACGCTCATGAGAACGTTAGCGTGACTAAAAATACACGCACGCTCATGAGAACATCAGCGTGACTGAAAATACACGCACGCTCATGAGAACGTCAGCGTGACTAAAAATACACGCACGCTCATGAGAACGTTAGCGTGACTAAAAATACACGCTAACATGTAAGAACATGAGCGTGACTCAAAATCCACGCAGACACGTAGAGACGTGTGCGTGACTAAAAATACACGCAGCCACGTAAGAACGTGTGCGTGACTCAGCCTTCGTCCCAAGCCAGAAAACGAAGTTCCCAGCCAGAAGACACGCTAAGTTGGGAGATAAAAACCCATGAACAGCCGAAAATGAATAACTTAGATCTAGAGAAAACAAGCCACAGAAATCAAAAATGCCAAGCACTAAACTCTCTCAGGATCATGAGAGAAAGAGTAATGATCCATAAAAATGGATGAAGGAGAAGCAAGATTGCACTTGCCTTCTCCTGCTGCTGGTAGGTGGAGAGAGTGATGAGAGGAAGAAGAAGAAGTAATGGTGAATGAGAAGTTATGAGGAGAGAGAAGGAGAAGGAAGCTTTAAATAGGGAGGGTGGTGGTAGGTGGGAGTTGTGGGCTGGGTTTGTCCACCATGAACCCGAAAACCCTCCATGGCCGAACCCAATAAGACCAAAGCAGAGAATAAAAGCAGAAAATAAATGTAGAAAATAAATTACAGAAATAAAATGCGGGTAATTAATTAACATAAAATTAAAGGAATTTAAATACAGGATAATACATGATAAATACTAAATAAATAAATATGAGTTCTACATGTATAAAAATATGCATTCTTGTATAAAAATGCGCATTCTGGAACGGGGAGTGACATTCCACTAATGCTACACTTCACAGAAGGTGCACAAATAGAATTCTGATAATATCAACGCAAACACTTCAATGAAGGTGCGCTAATAGAATCCTGATAATACCAACAAAGAAGGTGATAGGCGAAAGATAGAAAAATTTCTGCTGGGGTGAATGATCACCGTTACTCAAAGCTTTATTCGCCCCACATGAATAGCTTCCAGGAACCAGCAAGTTCGTCGGAGTACTTGGAACACTGTTGCTCTTCTGACTCCTCGGATGAACACAAACTCCCGTACAAAACTCAACGCTGGAACAAAACCTCTCTTCTCTCTCACAGCCTCTAAACACTTGTAAACTTTCTTCTACTTCTTGTCTTTTTGTCCTAGCCTGTGAGAGAGAAGGAGGAGGCCTTATATAGGCCCCTGCAACAACTGTCCGGTTAGCACAATGTTAGGGACGTGGTAGTAACCACCCCGAACATGGAGCAACCGCTCAGAACATGCAAAGACACGTTCTGCTGCAAGTTGTGCCACTCGCAAAACCAGCGTAATTTGTACTTTACGCACACAGCCATTTTACGCAACCTACACACACTACGTACTCTACGCACACTGCGTACACTGCGCACTCTATGCACTCTACGCACGCTGCGCGCACTGGGCTGCGTAACTGGGCCAGCGTAACTGACCGCGTAACGTGGTCGCGCAACGAGCGCAACTTAAACGTGCTAAGTGCAAAGTGCACCAACAAAATGCCACATTACGCCTCATGAGCCCTTGAGCCCGAGTCCGAGCCCGAATCCGAGTCCGAGTCCGAGTCGCTAAGCCCCTACGGGACTTAGCTCCTATGAAAATAAATTTTCCAAGAGCAAAAAGCATGAATGCTTTAATTGTTGATTTTAGCCTTTTTTTCATTAGAAAAATAACTCCACATGGCAAACCCATGTGCACCTCCACACCACATGTGCATCTCCAATAATAGCAAAGCTAATATATAGAGATACAAACTCTTTGGCCTATCCGATGTGGGACTAAAATTTCTAAAGGAAAGGCCAAAACTCCAACACTTAATTTCTTCATTATTTTACCTAATTGCAAAACCTTAATTAGTTAAACCCTCAACTAGCCATACTTGTAAGAACCTTGTTGGCAATCACCCGAATAAAACTCGTATTATACGTAAATATTTTCGTATGTATCAGATACGTATAGTACTCGTGTACTTTTGAAAGATTCGAATCAGTATACAAATTTTAAGCCTGTAAAGTTTTAAATGTGTTTCGTATGAATTATTAAAAAAATGAGTTATTTGTACTCCCCCCCTCCCCCAATTGCTAATCATTTTTTCACTTCCTTCCATTTTTATTTTAATGAGTGTTACCCTCCCTCCCCCCCATCATTCGGATAAAGTGCAAACAATCCATAGATTTGAGTTTTTGCATTTAAAGACCCCTTGTTTAAAAAAACACTTATATTTTTATTTTTGCTCAGTTTCCACCCCTGCCGTTAGAAATGACCGTTAATGACTTAAAAAAAAAAACCCAAAATGCCCTATCGTCCCAATCAATGGTGGCCAGGCCCCTCCTTCCTCCGCCGGTCGGCCCCCTGACCTGTCGCCTCCTCCTCCCTCTGCCAGCTGGCCCCCATCGACCACCCCCTTCTCCCTCCACTGGCCGGCCCCCTCGACTCGCCCCTCTCCTCCCTCCGCTGGCCAGCCCCCTCAACCCCTCTCCCCTCCGCTGGCCGGCCATGCTCAACCCGCCCCCTCATCCCTCCGCTGGCCGGCCACCCTCCCCTCTCCTCCGGTCGGCCCCGCTTGACCCGTCCCCACCACCAGAGAGAGAGGGGGTAGAGAGTGGGAGGAGAGGCAAAATCGTATTTTTAAACGTATTTTAACGGCTGTTAACGACAGGGGTGCAAACTGAGCAAAAATAAAAAAAAAGCGAGTTTTTTTTTTTAAACAAGGGGTCTTTAAATGCGAAAATGCAAATCTAAGAAAATGACCGTTAATGACTTTTTTAAAAAATAAAAAATAAAAAAATATCCAAAATGCCCCCTCGTCCCTACCAGTGGTGTCCAGCCCCCTCCTCCCTCCGTCGGCCGCCCCTGACCTGCCACCCCCCTCCCTCCGCCGGCCGGCCTGCTCGAGCCGCCCCCCTCCCCCCTCCTCCCTACGATGGCCAGCCCCCCCGATCCCCCCTCCTCCCTCCGCCGGCCGGCCATGCTCGACTCGCCCCTTCCTCCCGCCGCTGGCCGGCCGCCCTCCCCTCTCCTCTGGTCGGCCCCGCTTAACCCGTCCCCACCACCGAAGCGAGTGGTGGGAGAGAGTGAGGGGAGGGATAAAATCGTATTTTAAGATGTATTTTAATGACTATCAACGGCAGGGGTGCAAACTGAACAAAAATAAAAATGTGAGGATTTTTTTAAACAATGGGTCTTTAAATGCAAAAACTCAAATCTAAGGAGGGTTGCACTTAATCCGAAGGATTTTTTTTTTTTTTTTTGGGGGGGGGGGGGGGGGGGGGGGGGGGGGGCGGCGAGGGTAACACTAATAAAAATAAAAATGGGGGAAAGTGGATATATGATTAGCAATTGGGGGTAAATACAAACACTACTAGAAAATGACGAATTAGCGACGCTTCAAAACGTCGCAAAAATGACGATAAACGTCGCAAATCTGAATCTGCGACGTTTTTTGCGACGTTTTGTCGACATCGCAATTTTGCTAGTCGCTAATTTGAAAAGCATCAAAAAACGTCGCAGATTTGCGACGTCAACTGAAACGTTGCAGATTGGCGAATAAACCAAATTTTAAATAACTCTAAAAATGGGCACAAAAATATATTGTGGGAACATGTTTAATAAATCAAATTTGACAATATATTTAAGCCTGTGAAGTTTCTCACGTCAATATTTAGATTTGACAATTATTTGTTCGAAATTTGTAATATATTTTACTTATAGTCAGTCGATTTATACTTGTACTTTTGTCGTTCCGATTTTTTTTCGTTTGCCGAATTACTAACAGTGGTAAGAACTATAATATTACTTTTTTTTTTGAAATCCCACGCATACACATAATTGGGGGACTCGAACCTTGTCGGTCCCTCCGGATGTCCGCTCTAATACCAGTAGGCTAGAGAGCTCGGACCTATAACAATACTTTCACTTCATTTCTTTTCTCCTGTGACCCACAGATACTTCATCGTGGTCAACGCCATCGCTTGCTGCTACTCGGCGCTCTCCCTGGCAATGTCGATCGCGAGGGCGACCAGGAAGAGCAACCCGCTGCTGGCGGTGGTCCGCACGGCCGACGTGGTGGTGCTGGCCCTCCTCTTCTCCGGCAACGGCGCGGCCGCCGCCATCGGGGTCGTGGGCGAGAAGGGGATCGGGCACGTGGGCTGGAAGAAGGTGTGCGACGTGTACACGAAGTTCTGTTCCCACGTCCTGGCCTCGCTTGCAGTGTCTCTTGTCGGTTGTCTGGCCTATTTGCTCCTCGTTATTGCCAGCCACCACAGGAAATCTGCCAGTGCCTAGTGCAAACTTAATTCCCCATGTTTGAAAAAATGTTTGAAGGATTATGCATGCTGTATTGTATGTCTGTTAAATTTACTGTCTTATTTTTAACAAAAAATAGAAGAAATAATATATTTCCGTGATTTGATACTCCAATTTTCAGTCGGGATCTTATACCTTTCATCGATAACCAGAAGAGCGACTCGAGTTCTGTAGAAATTGTTATTGTGACATTCAAGTTTCAAAAACGTACGTTTTCTCCTTGTGACTTCTTTGTTATATAAAGAAAACTATAACTAAGCTATCAATTATTAGCTTGTAATATTCTTGTCATGGGTGCTTATTTGCAATTAAATATTTTGAATTTTCATATTTCGTTAACTAAATATCCTGAATTTTTTTTATTAGTAACTAAATACCTGATCTGTCTTTACAGGAAAAAAACAAGAACATGTCCATAGGACACATTAAGAGAAAATAAAGTAATAGAATGAAATGAACAATAAACTAATTGTAGGCCTCTTTTTTTTTTTTTGCAGAATCATGGAGTTTAGAAAGGAAAGTGATTACTTCTTTATGTTTGGATGTCAAAGGAATAAGGAGAAAATGCAAGTGATTTCCTATAGAAGAAAAATTATGGAAAAAAATATTCCATCTATCCAAGCAAGACATCATTCGCACACCATGAAGTATTCACTTTCATTTCTAAATTACTGTCCAAACATCGGAAAAAAATTCTATGAAAATTGTAAATTTTCAAAGAAAAAAAATACCAAGAAATTGATTTCCTTTTTTCTTCCATTCCGCGAACCAAACGAGACACCTACATACCCATATCCTTCTTCTTCTTCTTCTTCTTCTTCTTCTTTTCTTCCTTTTTGTTTTTTTAATATAAAAAGAAATAGTATATTGTCATTAGTTTGACATTAAACCGACGGTCAAATTAATTGGATTGCTAAAAGTTCCAAAGTTATAGTTGACACAAAAAAAGTCTAGGATCTTTATTCTCAACAACAAGAAAGTTTATGATATTTAGTTTCAAAACAGCCTTCCTAAATTAATTATTTCTTAATGATATGTAAATAGAGAAATTTTAGAATATTTAGTTATAATTATAATGGTTCATTACTGGTTTTTCGCAACAAAAATGTCAAAGATTTACGACGGTCACGCCTCCGTAGCTAAATCAAGTTTTTTTTTTCTCCATCCGGCTGCCAAACAGCACACAAGCGATGTGTTAGAAAATATTTTTTATTTTATTTTTCTGAAAATAGAATATGTAGAATGGCCTCGTTGGAATTCATTTTGGCTCTTCTAGTGGCCGTGTTGCGGCACGTACATGTTTGTGAGATTACCGAGGGCATCGAATTCTAACGGTATCGCTGGTGGATTGTGAGTAAAAATTTGATACAAAAGGTTGTATTAGAACTTTGATACAGCCTCCGTATGACAAGTGAGCCCCCACTTGTATATTTATATTTACACGTTTTACGAAAAAAGAGGGGACCCACTTGTTATAAGGGACTGTATCAAAGTTTTGATACAGCTTTTGTTGGGTTTTGGCCTTTTTCAAAGTAAATTTTAGTCCCACATCGGCTAGACCAAAGGACTTGTATCTCTATATATATTAGCTTTGCTAGTTTAGATATGCACATGTGGTGTGGAGGTGCACATGGGTGTGCCATGTGGGATTGTTTTTCTAATGGAAAAAAGGCTAAATCAACAATTGAAAGCATTCATGCTTTTTGCTCTTGAGAAATTTATTTCCATGGGAGCTAAGCCCAGCGACTCGGACTCAGACTCGGACTCGGGCTCATGAGGCGTAATGTGGCGCTTTAGTTACGCTCGTTGCGCGAGCCACTTGCGCTGCCACGTTGCGCAAGCCCAGTTGCGTAAACCCAGTTGCGCTGCCCAGGTGCGCGTCCAGGTTGCGCTTGGTTGCGCGGGTGCGCTAGGTTGCTCGGGTTGCTCGGGTTGCACGGGTGCGCGGGCGCGCTGGTTGCAGCAGAACGTGTGTTTGCACGTTCTGGACGGTTGCTACATGTTCGGGGTAGTTTTTACCATGTCCCTAATTTTGTGGCAATCGAGCAGTTGCTGCAGGGCCTATATAAGGCATCCTCTCTCTCATAAGGCAAGAGATATACAAGTAATAGAAGCCACCACAGAAAGTTTACAAAGTATTTTTTTAACACAAGTAAACAGAGAATTCAGAAGTGTTCTTTAACACAGTTCTGATCGAAATTTGCTTGCGAATTCCAGCAGCCTTCGAGAGAGAGGAAAGGCGCCGCACCAGCGTTGCTTTTGCACGGGGGTCCGTGTACGATCCGAGGAGTCAGAAGAGCAGAAGTGTTCCAAAGTTCTTCGACGAACTAGCTGGTTCCTGGAAGCTATTCGTGTGGGCAAATATAGCTTTGAGCAACGGTGATCATTCACCCCAGCAGGCCATCTTCCAACTTTCGCCAATCATCTTCTTCGTTGCAGTGGAATACGAAATCTTTTTAGATTCTCGTATCTCAGATGCTGCTGTAGATTACGAAATCTTTTTAGATTATCGTAACATCGTCTAACGAGATCTTCTTAGATCTACGTTATACTTGCGCAACCTTCCTAGAAGTGTTGCGTTGGAACATTGTTTTTACAATTGTTTTATTTTCTCTGTTTTCCATCAAAAAATTGTGCCCCGGCAATAACAATCTCAAAGCTATATTGCTACGATGGAAAACTTTAATGCTTCACTCCTCAATACTGACTTCTGTAAGTTAGAAAAGTTTGATGGAGAGCATTATCAAGTCTGGAAAAGAAAGGTTTATCTCACTCTTCAACTCAGAGACGTTGATCACGTGCTTCTTGAAGAGAAACCTACTGCTCCAGATACTGGGTCTGCTGCCGCCATTACTGCGGCTACTAAACTTTAGGCCAAGTGGAAAAGGGAGAATAGCATTTGCAGGCTGCTTATCCTGAATGCTATGGAGGATTCTCTAGCAGAATCTTACAGTAAAAAACTAATTGCCAGAGTTATATGGGAGTCTCTGGATGAACTGTACGAAGAAGACAAGAACAGGAGCAAGATATTTGTGGTTGAAAAATATCACAAATGGCTCTTTGAGGACGAGAAGTCCATGTTGTCGCAGGTAAAAGAATTTCTGAAGCTGCGACAGAAGTTGGAAGACGAGGCGATGTCCCTCCCCGACAAGTTTTTTGTTGGAGGGATTGTCTCAAAGCTCCCCGCTGGGTGGAGTAAGTTCTATGCAAACATGCATATGAAGAAACTTGAGATCAGCCTTGAAGATCTTCTGCAGGAAATCTATGTTGAGGACCAGATGCAGGCTCAACTGAAGGTGGACGCACTGTCCAAGCAATTGGCTAACGCCAATCTGGTTCATATCAAGGATCCAAGGGGAAAGCAGGCGGCTTCCCACAGCAAGAAGAAGGACCCCAACAATCTGAACGTGAAGGGGACTTCCTTCAAGCGAAAGAAGGTAAAGTCTCAGATGTCTTGTTTCAAGTGTGACAAGAAGGGCCACTTCAAAAGTGAATGCAAAGCAAAGACCAAGCAATCAGAGCAAGAAGAGCCTAGTAAGGTATCTATGATCATTGACGTTGTTGCTATGATTGCGCAGGTTGATGCGGTAAGGACTAATTCTGACTGGTGGGTAGACACTGGAGCCTCCTGTCATGCCCCGATTCCGTAGAATCGATAGTCGTCCCCCGGGCGTGATGCCGTGCAAGCCTAAGTTGCGCTCGCACAAGGCATAGTCATAAGGTTATCCGAAACACAACAACAAAAGAATGTGCAGAGTAAATTGAACACACATTATAGAGAAGGAAATTTAAGCTTTATTGATAATGAACATCATTTTTACAGACTCGATACAAGGGCACCGTGCGGGCTTTTTACAAACTGACTCCATTACAAAATGAACGTCGACGAGATAGCCATTCCATACATTCATCCCTTGATTATACAACCAAAATTACAAAAACACCTGGGATGGTGGGAAGTCGCTCCATCTGTCTTCGATCTTCAACAGCGGAGTCTTCAAAGGTTTGATCCAAGCTTCGATGCATGGACGAAGCTTCAAAACACACGAGCGTTGCCTTCCTTCACGTAGCACGCTCCTCCCGATCTATCGCACCTGTAGAGAGAGCGAGGATCAGTACAATCAACATGTACTGGCGAGTGGCTAATTAATTTCTATGCTCTCATTTGGTTCAAGAATTTAGATAAAATCATACAACTTGCTTTTTGTGGTCTTTCTAGCCATCCTAGATATTTTCATAAGAAGCATTAAGTTACACCAAGATTTTCTCCGGCAGAGCGCGCCGTGTGACATAAAACTTACCATCACTTTCCCTGTTAGTTGATAACAATTTATATCAAGTGTTTGATATGGAGGTCACTGGCATTAACTAGCCATCTTGGACATAGCCTGGTAATACGGGACCCTTACAACGCAAGTAGCGAGCTCTGATGCAAGTCCCCGTCTTACCGATTGCCTATTACCCAGCTCGGCTATAACCTGTTTCTTCCTAGGCCGAATCGGTCCCGTGGCCCCGAGTTGCCGTTCGAAGAAACCATCGTCCTTGTCGACAAGTTGTCCATGACCATGATAGGTTAACATGGTGTATTTTAGGATACCGTTGGGGCTTGTTATGTAATCAATTCATTTACTTGGTCGTTTTGCAGGCCTAAAATAATTCTATCGCTTTTCAACACAACTCATTTCTTGTTCACTTCTAGCATACATGACTTGTATTCTGCAAGCGAATCATTCAGTTTTAATATCATTACCCGAGTTCTCATTTTGAAATAGAGGGTCGAGACGAAGGAGGTCAGCCACTCACCTTAGTATTTACTTGAGGCGAGAAACTGGTTGGCCGTGCTAGACGTTGCCTACGCGATCACCTGAAATCGCACAAGCAACCGATTAGAACACTGTGTTATTCAAGGAAATTCGATATGAATGCGAAGTTCGAAATGTAAGCCATGAAAACCATCAAAAATATTCACGAAAACGCATTCAGAAAACAAAGCCAAAACTAACGCAAACAGCGTGAAAAGCAGAGCAACGGGAGGTCTCTCCCGACTCAGCCACAGAGTCAATCCTTGAGACGCAGCCCGCTGAATATGGGACTTGGTTCTGAAGAAGCTATTCCATAACGGGGAATGGATCTTAATTCAACCGTTCCCGTTCGATCGATTCGATCGATCCCAACCTATCGGTCCCGACCGAATCGATAGTGACAGTGTTCCTTTCTCGCGCATCCCGTAGACGAACAATGGGGCACGATGTAGGGACGGGGCACTACACCATAACCAACTAAGAAAAAGTTTCGTCTTCGAAAATTAAGAACAGAACCTACCTCTATGAAAATAATGAAGAAAACTTTTCTTTCATCTCTGACTCGAGTTCCAATGTCGACTCTTCTGCCGCATGGTTCCTCCAGAGTATGCGAACGAGAGGGATCGCCCGATTTCACAGCAGCTTATCCTTGCGTTCTAAGATTTGAACTAGCTCTTCAACGTAGGATAAGTCGGACTTTAGCTCCAGCTGGCCAAATCTACTACGTGGCTAGGATCGTGCACGTACTTCCGCAGCTGGGAGACGTGAAAGACATTGTGCACACCTTCAAGCGCCGGTGGTTGGACAATTTTATAGGCCACTGGTGCGACTCGCTCGAGTATTTCGAACGGCCCAATAAATCTCGGACTCAGCTTTTCCTTTGCGCCAAACCGAGTAACTCCTCGCATAGGCGACACCTTCAGGAACACGTGATCGCCCACCTGGAACTCAAGCGGTCTTCGATGGGTGTCGGCGTAGCTCTTTTGCCGACTCTGTGCAATCTTCAGTCTTTCCCGAATTAGCTTGACCTTTTTCACAGTCTGTTCCACCAGCTCCGGGCCGAGTATCTGCCATTCCCCGACTTCATCCCAACAAATGGGCGATCTGCACTTTCGGCCGTACAAAGCTTCATACTGCGCCATTTGAATGCTGGATTGGTAGCTATTGTTGTATGCAAATTCTGCCAGCGGTAGGTGGACGTCCCAGCTTGATTTGAAGTCAATTGTGCAGAACCGTAGCATGTCTTCGAGAATCTGATTAACGCGCTCCGTTTGGCCGTCGGTCTGAGGATGGTAAGCTGAGCTGAACTGCAACTTGGTGTCCAACGCCGACTGAAGGCTACTCCAGAATCGCGACATGAACCGTGAATCCCGATCAGAGACGATGGATACTGGAACTACGTGCAGCCGTACTATCTCATCAAGATAAATCTGCGACAGGCGATCAACGCTCCAAGTAACTTTGATGGCGATAAAGTGCGCTGACTTGGTTAATCGATCGACGATGACCCAGATGGCGTCGTTCTTCCGTAGTGTCTTCGGCAGGCCAACAATAAAATCCATAGTGACATGATCCCACTTCCACTCGGAAATAGCGAGGTTCTGTATCTCTCCGCCCGGTCGCTGATGCTCAGCCTTCACCTGCTGACAGGCCATGCATTGCGACACGAAGGGCGCCATATCTCTCTTCATCCCGTGCCACCAGAAGGTCGTGCGGAGGTCCTTATACATCTTGGTACTGCCTGGATGCAAGGTATATTTCGCACAATACGTCTCCGACATTATCTCCTTTCGTAGTTCTGAATCATCCGAAACACATAGTCGGCCATTCATTCTCAGCACGCCGGTCTTATCTTCCGTAAGGTCGGTCGCACTACCTGTCGAAATTCGCTCGTACATTTTCTTCAGGTACGGATCATCCTTCTGAGCGGCCATGATCTTTTCCAGCAAACTTGGCTCTAACTGAAGCTGCACCAACCGTATATCCCTGAATCGAACCCGGAGTTCGATGCCCATTTCTTCTAGATCTTGTAGTAGTCTGCGGTTGATGGATAGCGAGGCAAGATATTTTCGACTAAGAGCGTCCGCCACCACATTTCCCTTGTCCGGAGTGTAGTCGATCGTCAAGTCATAGTCTTTGATCAGTTCGAGCCAACGCCTCTGTCGTAAGTTCAATTCCTTCTAGGTGAAGAGATACTTGAGGCTCTTGTGGTCGGTATAGATTGCGCACGCCATGCCATATAGATAGTGATGCCACAATTTCAACGGGAACACAATCACCGCTAACTCCAAGTCGTACGTAGGATAGTTCTTCTCGTGCAGCTTTAACTGTCTGGAGGCGAAGGAGATCACCTTGTTTTGCTGCATAATTACACATCCCAAGCCCTGGCCTGAAGCATCGCTGAATATCTAAAAACCCTCTGGCCCATCCGGAAGTGCGAGTATAGGTGCCGAAATTAGCCGCTGTTTCAGCTCTTGGAAGGAAGCCTCACAGTCATCCGACCACTCATACGCGACTCTCTTTTGAGTGAGGCGAGTCAGAGACGACGCAATCTTCGCGAAGTCCTTCACGAAGCGTCGATAGTATCCCGCAAAACCAAGAAAACTTCGAATCTCACTAGCAGACGCAGGCCGCTTCCAATCAACAATGGTTTCAACTTTCTTCGGATCGACTGCAATGCCTTTAGACGAATTGATGTGACCGAGAAAGGATACACTGCTTAGCCAAAATTTGCACTTACTCCGCTTTGCATATAACTCATTCTCTCGAAGTGTCTGGAGCACGGCCCGTAGATGTTCTGCATGCTGTGCTCTGTCCTCTGAGTAGACGAGAATATCATCAATAAAGACTACCATAAATTTATCAAGAAAGGGTCGAAATACCCGATTCATTAGATCCATGAAGGCGGCAGGGGCGTTCGTCAGGCCGAATGGCATCACCAGGAACTCGTAGTGGCCGTAGCGAGTGCGAAAAGCTGACTTTTGCACGTCGTCTGACTTGATCTTGGGTTGATGATAGCCCGAGCGGAGATCAATCTTCAAAAATATCGCGGTGCCTTGCAGTTGATCGAATAAGTCGTCTATGCGGGACAATGGGTACTTGTTCCGGATGGTGGCCTTATTCAGCTCTCGGTAATCGACGCACAGACGCATGGACCCATCCTTCTTCTTCACGAACAACACGGGCGCTCCCCACGGGAAAACACTAGGCCGAATAAATCCTCTGTCGAGTAACTCTTGTAACTGGACCTTGAGTTCCTTCAGCTCGGCGGGGACCATTCTGTACGGGACCTTGGAAATCGGTCGGGTATCGGGGAATGTATCGATGCTGAACTCGATTTCTCTATCGGGGGCATGCCGGACAGCTCGTCCAGGAACACATCGGAGAATTCTGCCGCAACGTCGGTCTGACCCGCGTTTGCACCATCCTGTCGCATGTCTCGGACGGACGCCAAATAGCCTTCGCACCCAGAATGCAGCATCCTCCGAGCAGAAATTACCGAGATCAACATATAGGTCGACGACGCCTCACCACACGAAAAATAGAATTCAGGCACTCCGGGTATGCGGAAGGTGACCGTCTTTCCGGCGCAGTCTATGGTTGCGTTGCTCGGCCTGAGCCAATCTGTCATGCCTTGCTCCCGTAAGAGCGATCATCCTCACTAAGGCGTGATGCTGCACGGGCCTAGGTTGCGCCCGTGCAAGGCTAAGTCCAGAAACGGCCGATTTGAGCTAGGCCACAGAGTCGCACAGAGTGTCCCCATTTGCAGCGGAAAGTAAACGAACACAAAATTGAAGTGAACTCAAACTCTTTATTGATTTTTAAGAAGTTTACAAGCGGCGCTAGGCCGATATTACAAATCGCTCAAGCTCTCTCTCTCTGAAACATAAAAGGCGTACCAAGTGGCTTACAATATGGAATGATTCATGGCGATGTTCCGATACATTATGTCCTGTATATGGTGCTCCAGCTCCTTGCAACGCTCCAAGGCTCCAGAGATAGCTCCGCGCCATAGCACATTCGAGGAAAGCTCCGTACCCGCTGGCGTCTCCTGCATCCTGCAAGTAGACTGTGGGGTTATCAGTACATTGTTATGCACTGGTGGGGAGGCTAGCTCGCCCACAACGCTATCATTACCAAACACGTTCCATTTACTTTTGTGCACCGTCTATCATTCACTGTCTTTCTAATCTTGCCTTAGGATCAGTTTCATGGCATATTTCAAGACCTATCTCGTGTTGCCGAATTCAAGTGTGTGCATGGAAATGAATGTACGACTTACCCATACTTACCGTCCGGCCTTCCCTGTCCAAAGTAAACCAAGTTAGTCAACAATTCAATATTTTAACTTAACATGATTCACGTAAACATTTTAGTGCCAAGGGCGTGTTCCTGCCTTAGATTTTAACGCGTCGTAGGCATGTTTTCAAGTTCATTTACACGAAGTACTCCTTATCATTTGGTGCATTACATTTCAAGCCTATACATAAGGCGCTTCATTCAATTAACTTTAGACTACTTTGATTTCAATGCAAGGGCTTGCACGTGGATCGCCACCAGCAAATCCCACTTAACTCTATATGCACCGGTCGCTGGCACCACAAGCCATTTTGGACATCCAAGCCGTGGTATTTCTCAACTAGCGTAGGGTGAGGACTGGCACACATCCCGTTAGTCTCTTGAAATACTCATGCACTTACGTCCTCCGGGTGGCCGAGTCCGCACCCAGGCAGCCCGTAAGCCATGACTTTGATCCCGCCTAGGCCGGCATATCCCCCCTTTGATCATGTCGCGGAATCCCTTTTTCTTCACGGTCACAGCATTCGCCATCCCTCGCTCGTGCCGTTTGTCCACGACCATTTCGTATTATTATCGTCATAGGCTAACCCTTAGCCGCAATGCGTTATCGACCAGGTTGGCGTCAATGCAGCGCGGGTAGCGAGCCCCGATGCACGTGCCCGTCACACCTGTCGCTAACCATTTCTTTCCTTCTTTCTTTTATTCATTCTTTCTTTTCTTTCTTTCACTTGTTCGTTTGTTCATCGATTCACTCACGTATTCATTCTCTCATTCGTTGATTCATTCATTCACTTATTTGTTCATTCATTCATTCATACATTTTGCAACTTCCCGTACGGGAGTCGCCTTGGCGACCCATCGGTCCCATAGTCTTTTAATGTTGCTAAACTATACTCGGAACGACTATGTTGATAGTCTTTCCGTTTTATTGTTGTAAACCATTCATTGTTTCATTGTTTGAACGCGTCAGAGACGTAAACGTAAGCCTGTGCCTTAGCACGAGCGTGGAGTGCGGTGCGAGAGTTCTCACCATTTCCATGTTCCTTTCCATATTCATACAAGCATAAAAGATGGGATTAATCCCTTCGCTAGGTGCATTGGGTCATTTATTAGCATGCGCGGTGTTATCGCCTAGCGATTTCAGTGATAGTGTCCATATTATTATGTGTCTAGGCTAAGCAAAGACGGGTTCATCGGAGCCATCCACCTTAGCGATGTTCGCGTCGGCCGAGCGATACTCCGAGCGCGCCTTTGAAAGTCTAAGTCTGGACTCATCTTGACGGGCCAATGTAAGCCTTGCATCGATTCTTCATCAGGTCGATGCCAACTCTTCGGGTCGACGGCTCGTTTGAGTCGTTGCACTCGCCGTTTGAATCGGCGTTCCGCTAGGGCAGAGTGGGTCATTACATAATACACCACTGAAAACAAGTCTCGTCCTCAAGACTTCCTGAGTGCAGGTCATCCTACCATTCCTTAACTCGTGTCGTCGTATTTCTTAGGCAATACTATCGAACGGCTCCATCGTTCGATGGCATCGAACCATACTCGATACCTTTCTAAGTTCCGTGTCGCGTACGTCTGGTCGATTTTATTGAGTAACTTTTTATTCATTTTAGAGTTGATGGCACTTATTCAATTCAAGTGTTTCTTTGACTTGGTTGCGATTTCGACGTATCATGGGACTGAAACGGTCGCACGTGGTGCGTTGTAATTCGTCAAATACGAAGTCGTAGGCTGAGGCAAACTCACTTATTCGTTCATGCGCATCTCAACACCCACTTGCAGCTGCATTCGAGTTCATCATATCGCTGAGTTTGGATCGTGCACACATTCAAGGCATACCCAGAATACGTATATTTCAACCAAGCTTAGCGACTAGCGAAGTCGAACAAGCTACTCGTGATAGTTTCGATTTGCCGGTCGTTTTGCTAACTTCGATTTAAAACCGAACTCATGTGTGTATCACATATCGTTTATCTCGGTCCTCGAGATTATTCGATTCGCTTCTCAAGCGTTATTGTCCACGAAATCAGTATGATTTCTTCTTAGCGGGGTCGACCAAGCCAAAGTAATTTCCGTCCGATTCAAAACCAAGTATTGCCCCATCATTAAGTATTTCTTCCTATCAACGATTCAATTCGTTATCCCAACTTTTACTTGCGCATCATCCATCCCTATCATTCTCTTCGTTTGGGGCCAATCTCGTCGTCGTTCACGTACACTCCCAGTTCCCCGTCCTACTCTAAGTCTCGTTTTCACAAGTCTATCGTCCGTCCAGACGATACTGTAAATGCCATCGCACAGGTTCAATCACTCGGCATAGGGTCGTCTGCCTATCCGCTAGGTCAGCTCATAAGGTCATAGTTATACGTTAGGTCCGTGGCTCGTCGTGCAAGGTCGTTGCACGACGCTCTCCCCAAATCCTATGGTCAAGCCATTTGTTCGCTTGTACAGGAGTTTCTACCCAAGTTTGTTTCACTCATATTTCTAAACATCGAGCAAGATCACCTAATTCGCATCATGACTTACGTTGCACATGTTCAATTCCGTTCAATCACCAGTTCTAACCAATTCATGTATTCGATCACGAGGTCATCCAGCTCGACAATACATTACGCCCCAATCTCACGCGAGTCCGATTATCCACGGCGGTTCATGAATCACCATTCGACGCTCCCACGGAATAATCATTTTCATCGGGACGTAACTCTTGTTTGAGTTTTAGACTAACCCATTCTCGATACGCGGATTTGACCTACTCGATCCTCAAGTTCAACTCTTCAAGCACACAAATTCAATCTTGAGTCCACCTTCGCATCAAACTACAAGTCGAAGCAATCAGATTGCCACGCCATCCAAGTTCAATCACTCCCGCTGTATGAATCACCATATCAGCGCTCACGCGGAGTGATCGTCATAATCCGGCGCGACGCATGTACGAGGCTGGAGTTGCGCTCGCATAAGACAAGAACGTCAACGTTGTGGTTGTCAACGAAGCAAATCCAAGCATTCACATTTTTCATCCAAGCCAAATCAATTCTATAGTCTGACCGTCATGCGTTCAACTAGAAAATCCTCGAGCCAAATCTATCTTCTCCTCGACACATTTTTTTAACATTTCAAGTATAGCATCCAACGGAACAATGACATTTGCACGACCGTCATTCGTCGAGTCAGAGTGCCCCCGAGTTATCGCATATCGATCTTTGATACGCCTCAATACCATCGACGATATGCGTAACCTGACGATCTTCCTTTGCAACCAATTTCGAGTCGTATAACTGATGCTATTGTCCGAGTTGGATATTCCACAATTTCCTCGATATTCAAGATCAAGTTCGATCGCTATTCCTCAAGCTCGTTTCAAGATCGTTGTCCAAACTCAAGCCACAATTTATTTGAATTAATCCAAAATTGTGCGCGTCATCCTCTAAGTTTCCTCGATCAAGACCATTCATTTCCATTCATCGTTCCGAATCGTTTTCTAACATGCGTTGCCCATTCACAAGTTGTCTGAACGACATCTCGTTCGGGACATTCGAAGTCACGATCAATTAAGCGTGACGCGTTCTAAGGCTTTGCGCGATCTCATCGCCTCGCCGACATACCCGTTCTATCCGTATATCTTGTAGTCTCGCTCGAATAATTTCTATAACGTCCATACACCACTCAGGGTTCGAGCCACTCGACTAGTCGTCGTCACTCATTCTTATTCTTCTCCGAACCTATCACATACACCACTCGGATTCAAGCCATACGATCTAGTCCTCAATCACGTTCGCATCATGCGCTAAGACATCCTTCAGATTCGTTCGACGAATCTCTAGCGTAATCGCTCACGTCGTCTCGACATACTAAGTCGTTCAGACTAATCCTCAAATTCTAAGCCAATCTTTCGTGCACGCCTAACCGTTAGTTTGATAACATTCCTATCGATATACACTCTAAGTGTATCTCCGTTTTCGACCGAGCGGTACTTGATATCGCTCGTAACTCGATTGTACCAGAAGTCGAGGTACGCGACACACGGCACAACTTAGCCAAAAGGCCGTGTGCATAGCTATCCCGTGCGGACTATATTCGAGTTCGCATGCTCACTTATCCTCGTTCGAGCGATAATCAATTTCACTCGCAATTCGTTTGCACCAGAAGGTCTAGGTGCACGATATTCTACACAACTTAGCCAATAGGCTGCGTGCATAACCATCCCGTTCGAACTATACTTTGGTCTCGTGTACTCGTTTGCGGTCAGCGTAAGCTCATTCAAGCACGCACTGCGTTGGCTAACTCTTAGCATCGGTTCCTTCCAACTCAAATCCGTCGTGGTGGCACAAAGGCCTTCGTCTATCGATCCCGTCCAACCGAGTACTCGTACGAGCTTTTGAAAATATTAGACTTATTGTATGGAACATCCCAAGGCACAACGAGAGAGAGCGTACACTTCTTTTTGTTTTCCAACCGAGCTTTCAAAACTGAGAGAATCGAAATAATGTCCAAGGACGTGAAGCCGTGCTCTGATACCAATCTGTCACGCCCCACTCCCGTAAGAGCGATCGTCCTCGCTAAGGCGTGATGCCGCACGAGCCTAGGTTGCGCCCGTGCAAGACTAAGTCCAGAAACGGCCGATTTGAGCTAGGCCACAGAGTCGCACAGAGTGTCCCCATTTGCAGCGGAAAGTAAACGAACACAAAATTGAAGTGAACTCAAACTCTTTATTGATTTTCAAGAAGTTTACAAGCGGCGCTAGGTCGATATTACAAATCGCTCAAGCTCTCTATCTGAAACATAAAAGGTGTGCCAAGTGGCTTACAACATGGAATGATTCATGGCGATGTTTCGATACATTATGTCCTGTATATGGTGCTCCATCTCCTTGCAACGCTCCAAGGCTCCAGAGATAGCTCCGCGCCTTAGCACGTTCGAGGAAAGCTCCCCACCCGCTGGCGTCTCCTGCATCCTGCAAGTAGACTGTGGGGTTATCAGTACATTGTTATGCACTGGTGGGGAGGCTAGCTCGCCCACAACGCTATCATTACCAAACACATTCCATTTACTTTTGTGTACCGTCTATCATTCACTGTCTTTCTAATCTTGCCTTAGGATCAGTTTCATGGCATATTTCAAGACCTATCTCGTGTTGCCGAATTCAAGTGTGTGCATGGAAATGAATGCACGACTTACCCATACTTACCGTCCGGCCTTCCCTGTCCAAAGTAAACCAAGTTAGTCAACAATTCAATATTTTAACTTAACATGATTCACGTAAACATTTTAGTGCCAAGGGCGTGTTCCTGCCTTAGATTTTAACGCGTCGTAGGCATGTTTTCAAGTTCATTTACACGAAGTACTCCTTATCATTTGGTGCATTACATTTCAAGCCTATACATAAGGCGCTTCATTCAATTAACTTTAGACTACTTTGATTTCAATGCAAGGGCTTGCACGTGGATCGCCACCAGCAAAGCCCACTTAACTCTATATGCACCGGTCGCTGGCACCACAAGCCATTTTGGACATCCAAGCCGTGGTATTTCTCAACTAGCGTAGGGTGAGGACTGGCACACACCCCATTAGTCTCTTGAAATACTCCTGTACTTACGTCCCCCGGGTGGCCGAGTCCGCACCCAGGCAGCCCGTAAGCCATGACTTTGATCCCGCCTAGGCCGGCATATCCCTCCTTTGATCATGTCGCAGAATCCCTTTTTCTTCACGGTCACAGCATTCGCCACCCCTCGCTCGTACCGTTTGTCCACGACCATTTCGTATTATTATCGTCATAGGATAACCCTTAGCCGCAATGCATTATCGACCAGGTTGGCGTCCATGCAGCG
Organism: Iris pallida; assembly: GCA_029216955.1. Classification (NCBI taxonomy): domain Eukaryota; kingdom Viridiplantae; phylum Streptophyta; class Magnoliopsida; order Asparagales; family Iridaceae; genus Iris; species Iris pallida. The sequence continues at coordinate 8,001,695 of JANAVB010001796.1, read as the reverse complement.
CGGGTAGCGAGCCCCGATGCACGTGCCCGTCACACCTGTCGCTAACCATTTCTTTTCTTCTTTCTTTTATTCATTCTTTCTTTTCTTTCTTTCACTTGTTCGTTTGTTCATCGATTCATTCACGTATTCATTCTCTCATTCGTTGATTCATTCATTTACTTATTTGTTCATTCATTCATTTATACATTTTGCAACTCCCCGTACGGGAGTCGCCTTGGCGACCCATCGGTCCCATAGTCTTTCAATGTTGCTAAACTCTACTTGGAACGACTATGTTGATAGTCTTTTCGTTTCATTGTTGTAAACCATTCATTATTTCATTGTTTGAACACGTCAGAGACGTAAACGTAAGACTGTGCCTTAGCACGAGCATGGAGTGCAGTGCGAGAGTTCTCACCATTTTCATGTTCCTTTCCATATCTATACAAGCATACAAGATGGGATTAATCCCTTAGCTAGGTGCGTTGGGTCATTTATTAGCATGCACGGTGTTATCGCCTAGCGATTTCAGTGATAGTGTCCGTATTATTATGTGTCTAGGCTAAGCAAAGATGGGTTCATCGGAGCCACCCACCTTAGCGATGTTCGCGTCGGCCGAGCGATACTCCGAGCGCGCCTTTGAAAGTCTAAGTCTGGACTCATCTTGACGGGCCAATGTGAGCCTTGTATCGATTCTTCATCAGGTCGATGCCAACTCTTCGGGTCGACGGCTCGTTTGAGTCGTTGCACTTGCCGTTTGAATCGATGTTCCGCTAGGGCAGAGCGGGTCATTACACAATCCATTCCCAGAATGATGTCAAAGTCCTTTATATCTAGAACTATCACGTCAAGACCGATCTTTTGATCGCCGATACAGATAATCCCGTCAGCGCAAGCTAAGTTTGTGAGTATTGGTGTGCCAGAAGGTGTACTTATACTAAGGTCTAGATCTAATGATATTACATGAAATTTGTGCTCGGCGGTAAAATCTGCCGATATAAAACTATGCGAAGCACCTGAATCAAATAGTACACGAGCAGGCACATTATTGAAATTTAGTATACCTGTCACGACCGTATCTGATGCACGTACTTCATCCCGAGTCAAGGCGTAGACGCGGCCCTTGGCATTGGGGCGACGGTCTTGGCCATTTTGCGGCGCAGGTTGATGGGCTTGAGGCGCTGGGACTTGATTCCCTGGACGGTGCTGTTGGGGCACCATTGGACGGTGCTGTTGGGGCGCCGTTGGGTTCGTCCTTCTGGTTGGACAATCAGCACAAAAGTGGCCCCTCTTGCCACAGTTCCAGCATCCATCCTTTGGTATCTGGCAGTTGTCGATCGTGTGACCGAGACGGTGACATCGGTTACAGTAAGGCCGTGGATTATGCCCTTGATACCCGCCTTGTGGCCCATTGTTCGGACGCTTGGTCACGTTGTTTCCTCCCACGTGGCTAGGGCGTTTGTGATTGTATGTATGCACAGCGCCGACAGCACCTGGAGGGTATTGGCTTTCAAGGCGGAGGGCGTGGTTGAAGGACTCCTCCATCGTTTGGTATTTGGGAACAGACACATGGGCGTAGATAGATGGTCGTAGGCCCACTTCGAACCGTCGTGCACGACTCGCCAGGGAGGGCAGAAATTCTCCAGCAAACTTGGCTAATTTGTTGAACTCTGCTGCATACTGTCGCACCGTCATATTCCCTTGCCTTAGCTGCATAAATTCATTCTCCTTCTCTTGTCGAACGGCTTCGAAAAGGTACTCGATCTCGAACGCCTCTCGGAAGGTGGCCCAAGATATTGCCGCTGTCTCGTTGTCGCGTCTGATTGCTCGCTTTTGCACGGCCCAACAGTCGTGCGCGTTCAATCGGAGTAGAAGTTGAGCGCATGCAACTTTCTTGGACTCATCGACACCCAGAAGCTCGAACCGGTCTTCCAACTCCTCCAGCCAATCGATCGCCAACGAAGGGTCTTCAGTACCACAGAAGGAAGTACGGAAGCTCTTTGTGAATTTTGACACGTCAAAGTTGGAAATTCTCGGTGCTGCAGGTGTAAGCTCGGGTACCTCCGGTTCGACTTCACTTTGTCTAGCCGCAGGCTAGGTCACAGCAGGAGTTGTCGCGGAGTTGTTGTTGTTGGCCACCACTGTCTGTATAATCTGCTGAAGAGTATCAAGCTGCTTCTGCTGCAACTTGAATTGTGCATCGAATCGGGCCTCGAACTGGGTATGGCGTGCCTTTACCTCCCGTCGATGTGCCTCTGTCTCCCGTCGATGTTGCTCATTCAGGCGTTGATTCTCCTGAGCTTGTTGTTGTTCCGCTTCCAGCATATGCAACATCCATCGTTAGAGGGTCCGGGCCTCGAGCTACTCGAGCCGCTCGAAGCACTTTCTTCGTTCGCCGCCACATTCACCGCCGCACCTTCTAGGATTTTGAAGGTAAAAATACATTAGTCATAAAACTTATTTCGGACTCCCTCGTATGGAACGACATATCTCATCGACACGAGACCAACGATTTGAGATACCAATATGTCACGCCCCGATTCCGTAGAATCGATAGTCGTCCCCCGGGCGTGATGCCGTGCAAACCTAAGTTGTGCTCGCACAAGGCATAGTCATAAGGTTATTCGAAACACAACAACAAAAGAATGCGCAGAGTAAATTGAACACACATTATAGAGAAGGAAATTTAAACTTTATTGATAATGAACATCATTTTTACAGACTCGATACAAGGGCGCAGCGCGGACTTTTTATAAACTAAATCCATTACAAAATGAAAGTCGACGAGATAGCCATTCCATACATTCATCCCTTGATTATACAACCAAAATTACAAAAACACCTGGGATGGTGGGAAGTCGCTCCATCTGTCTTCGATCTTCAACAGCGGAGTCTTCAAAGGTTTGATCTAAGCTTCGATGCACGGACGAAGCTTCAAAACACACGAGCGTTGCCTTCCTTCACGTAGCATGCTCCTCCCGATCTATCGTACCTGTAGAGAGAGCGAGGATCAGTACAATCAACATGTACTGGCGAGTGGCTAATTAATTTCCAGGCTCTCATTCGGTTCAAGAATTTAGATAAAATCATACAACTTGCTTTTAGTGGTCTTTCTAGCCATCCTAGATATTTTCATAAGAAGCATTAAGTTACACCAAGATTTCCTCCGGCAGAGCGCGCCGTGCGACATAAAACTTACCATCACTTTCCCTGTTAGTTGATAACAATTTATATCAAGTGTTTGATATGGAGGTCACTGGCATTAACTAGCTATCTTGGACATAGCCTGGTAATACGGGACCCTTGCAACGCAAGTAGCGAGCTCCGATGCAAGTCCCCGTCTTACCGATTGTCTATTACCCAGCTCGGCTATAACCTGTTTCTTCCTAGGCCGAGTCGGTCCCGTGGCCCGGGTTGCCGCTCGAAGAAACCATCGTCCTTGTCGACAAGTTGTCCAAGACCATGATAGGTTAACATGGTGTATTTTAGGATACCGTTGGGGATTGTTATGTAATCAATTCATTTACTTGGTCGTTTTGCAGGCCTAAAATAATTCTATCTCTTTTCAACACAACTCATTTCTTTTTCAATTCTAACATACAGGACTTGTATTCTGCAAGCGAATCATTCAATTTTAATATCATTACCCGAGTTCTCATTTTGAAATAGAGGGTCGAGACGAAGGAGGTCAGCTACTCACCTTAGTATTTACTTGAGACGAGAAAATGGTTGGCCGCGCTAGACGTTGCCTACGCGATCACCTAAAATCGCACAAGCAACCGATTAGAACACTGTGTTATTCAAGGAAATTCGATATGAATGCGAAGTTCGAAATGTAAGCCATGAAAACCATCGAAAATATTCACGAAAACGCATTCAGAAAACAAAGCCAAAACCACAAGCGGCGTAAAAAGCAGAGCAATGGGAGGTCTCTCCCGACTCGGTCGCAGAGTCAATCCTTGAGGCACAGCCTGCTGAATATGGGACTTGGTTCCGAAGAAGCCATTCCATAACGGAAAATGGATCTTAATTCAACCGTTCCCGTTTGATCGATTCGATCGATCCCGACCTATCGGTCCCGACCGAGTAGATAGTGACAGTGTTCCTTTCTCGCGTATCCCCTGGACGAGCAACGGGGCACGATGTAGGGACGGGGTACTACACCTCCTGCCATGTCTGCTCCAGTAAGGAGTGGTTTACCACCTACACACCTACTTCTGAAGTGGTTATGATGGCGAACCAGGCACAAGCTGAAGTGCTCGGGATCGGGACGGTGGTGTTGAAGCTAACTTCGGGAAAGTCTTTGACGCTTCAAGGCGTGAAGCACGTACCTGCTATCGCCAAGAACCTAATCTCAGGAGGCCTACTATGCAACGCAGGCCTCAGGATAGACATCAATGCTGGCCAGATGGTGATGTCTATCAAGGAAACATATTTTGGAAAAGCTTTTTATACCGAAGGAATGTTCAAGATTCAGCTTGTGAATCAGTCCAATATAATTAATGTAATTAATGCAATCATTCCTTCTGCTTATACTCTTGAGTTGTGGCATAATAGGCTAGGACATGTTTATTGTAAACGAATAAACAGAATATCTAGTCTAGGACTTATCTCCAAGTGTGGGGGTAAGGTAGAGAAATGTGAAGTTTGTGCTCAAACAAAGATCACAAGGAAACCCTTTCCTCAGGTTAATCGAAGTACAGATCTTCTAGAGTTGGTACACTCAGATATCTGTGACTTCAAACAGTTCTCTACAAAGGCCGGGATGAAGTATTTCATAACCTTCATCGATGACTTCTCAAAGTATGCATTTGTCTACTTGCTGAAGGCTAAAGACGAAGCATTCGAGAAGTTCAAGGAGTTCAGAGACGAAGCTGAGCGGCAGACTGGACAACAACTCAAAAGAATAAGAAGTGATCGAGATTGGGAGTATAGGTCTCATGAATTCGCATCGTTCTGCAAAGAGCATGGAATTGTCAATGAGACTACGGCTTCGTACTCTCCTCAATCAAACGGAGTAGCAGAGAGGAAGAACAGAACGTTAACAGAAATGATTAACTCAATGTTGTTGACTGCGGGTCTTCCTAAGTGCTACTGGGGAGAAGCTGCACTAACGGCCACTTTTATTCTGAATAGGGTGCCTCATGCAACTTCTGACATTACTCCTCATGAACTCTGGTTCAAAGTCAGACCTAACTTGAATGTCATTCGAGTGTGGGGGTGTCTGACATATGTCAAGCTTCCAGATCTGAAGATTCAGAAGCTTGGGACAAGGACTACTAAGACGATCTTCTTGGGGTCTGCCGAGAAGAGTGATGTTCGGAGATTTCTTGATATTGAGTCAAATCATATCATTGAATCTCGTGACGCAGAATATTTTGCAGACAAGTTTGCAAGGCACAAAAATATTGTTCTTGCGGATGTACCGGAGAACATTGAGGGTGTAAAACCCCAAAAAATTTTACTATATTTTTATTAATGTTTGTACTGGTTTAAAATTTTTGTATGGTACGTCGCGTAGTCGAATTGTACGTTGTGCGCAAACGACGTATTTCGTAAATTCCTCGTCGAGTGCAAATGTGTGCGAGGTACATACTTTTGTAAAACATTTTTTAGAAGCTTGGTTTTTTAAATATTAAATAATAAATATTTTCGATTATTTATAGTTGTAAAAATACGTCATATTGAAATTTCCAACTCTTTATTTTACATTATGAAATGTTTTATAAATAGTAATTTTGAAAACGAGGTATTGTGCAAATATTAATTTCATACGAGGTACCTAAATTTAAAATTTATATACATAATTCTATTTTTTGAATTTATTGATATTAATATTTTTATAAATCAAAAAGATATTTAAAAATACTTATAATTTTTGAAATTATTATTATTGGTAATTTTGGAAAATATATATAAAAAATTTTGTGGCCATATTAAATCTTGATTTGATTTTATGGTTTTAAATTAAAAAGTTTAAAGGTAGAATTTATATTTAAATTTGAGTTTAGATTATCTAAGTTTAAATTAGAATTTAATTTATATTTGATTTTTGAATTATCTAAATGGGGTTTAAACAAACCCAAGCCTCATCCAACTGGAAATTTCTACCTCCTATATAAGGAGAGGTAATCATCCATAAAATTTTACAACCAACATATGTGCATATTGTCGGTGTCCAATATCTTATTCCAATTGTACAAATACAATCCTTTTCGAGTCGGACACACCCCAACGTCCACAAACCCTAAACCTAATTCTACAATTTCCCGTCGTTCGCATAACCACTTTGCCACTGTCCAGCCCTGTGGCCAACGCCTGCGACAGGCATCCGACGTCGCGCACCGCCTACGCCACCAAGGGTCAACTCCCAGTCACCCCAAATCTGCTCCCATCGTCTCATCACCCCACCATCATCAATGCCACAACTGCCACATCCACCGTCCGACCTCCTACCGTCACCATCGCCATCGGCAGCATCCCCGTCTCCACCATCCCCGTCATCATCATTCTGAAACCATTGCCACCTCCGTACCCCGACAACTTCGACCATCCGTCGCAGCCGTTCCCCAAAATCGCAACCACTGCGGCGTCCATCGCCAATGCCGGTCACCACCACCATCAACCCCAAAATTTCAAAAATAGAAGAAGGAAAGCAAAACCCTAACCTCGACGCCACCGCCCTCCACAGATCGCTCTCGCCGTCGGAGCTGTCAACCCTAGCGTCGTCTCCTCCTCGTACGGTTGCTCTGCCTGCCCATCGTCGCTCGACGCGACCGGCGAGCACGCGCCTGCGAGCGCGTGCGACCACTCCCCTGGATCACCGTCGCGCACTGCCTCATCCTGCCGGTGCCAATCACCGTGCTCCGTTCGTATGTGCCTCCGCGCGCCCTCCGTCATGATTCCCCTGCGCGGCCGCCCTCATCCTTCTCCGGCAAGCCGTCCAGACGCCGCCGAGCGACTACGTTTGTCGCCGGGCCACGGGCAGGATCTCCTCCTCCGCCTGGCGCCCAGCCTCCCTCGAAGCCCTCGTCGAGCTCCTTCGACGAGGATCGCTTAGCAGCGCACCCCTCAGATCCGTCGCCGGCGTTCGCGAACTCCCCGCCGCCGAGATCCCTCTGGTAAGCCGCACTTCCTCTCTCTCTCTCTCTCTCTCGACCTCTCTCTCTCTCCACTTCTCTTCTTCAGTACACTAAAAAGGAACAGCACAACTTTGATGTGTTATGTTGACCTTTTAGTTTTATTTTTTTATTTATCTTTTGTTGTTTTCTTGAGTGGTTCGAATCTTTGATGCATTATTATTATTCATTATTATTATTATTATTATTATTATCATTATTATTATTTTTAATTAGAGTTTGTATATTATTATACATATTATTAGTATTAGTATTACTACATTGTTACTTTACCAAAATAATTGATTATATTAGTATTATTTTAGATAGTTTTTGGTATTATTATTATTATTATTATTATTATTATTATTATCATATCACTATTATTAGTATTAAAATTTTGGAAAAATAGTTATATATTATTTTTATAGGATTATTATCATATTTTGGAGAATTATAATATACTCATATTTACTAAATATAAATTTCCTGATTATAAACTAACTTCTAGAATTTTTATTTTAAATAGTTTTTCTATCTGTAAATCTATAATTTCACAAACTTCGAATATGTGTGGCATAAAATATTTTGTGTATTTTTCAAGTATTTAATGTATAAATACTTTTAAACTAATAAAAGGTAATTTCCAAAAATTATCATATTTTGTTTTCAAGTAATTATATATTTATATAAAATGTTTACTTAGTAATATAGTTTTGCCCACAAATAATTTTTCTAGATTATGATTTTTTATATATTTTTCTAAATAAAGGTAGTTACCAATTTATATACGGATTTCTAGTATTTACAAATATTTGCGAAAGTATATGTTAGACTAAAAACAACTAGTTTCGAAATTCGTATAAATATTTTCTAAAAAGTATTATGAGTAAATTTTCCCACAAACTCTCCTCGATTATCTTCATTGATCACGACTGATTGTGCGTTTCTCTTCTCATAAAAATCGGACCCTCGCATATCGACCATGGCTATTGGACGAACAGTACTTGTTGGATCATTACACCCCACCAGGCGTAACACCATGCAAGATACCTTGCCATCTTGTACTTATATTTGATTCATTATATTTTACATGTTGCTAGTGTTTTACATTAGTAAGAGTGTGTCCAAGTATGACTTTGGTGACATCGATATGTATATCGATGTTTGTGTATGTGCGTGTGTGTGGACCATATGTGGTAGCTGACTTTTCCGATGTGCTGAAGTTATACTCCATAACTTCTTTAACCTGTTGACACGTCTCATACATGACACAAGAGTGAGGACCATGGAGTTGGCACGAACCTACGTATTCGACTTGCTACCGATACGGACGGTTCGTGTGTCGGTTCATTTATGGATTAGCGGAGTCTAGATAGTGACTTGCATAGAGATATGGATCGCCAAGCCATGGATATGGCTTGTGTGATACATGGGCGGAGAAAACTACTGGGACGTATGAGCTAGCCCACAGCCTTCTAGTTGTCCGGTTATGGGTTCATGGTTTCCCTGTTATGGGTGTATCGCTAGAGGATATATCCATTGCACGGCCCTGATCACGCGTCAGATACGGTCAGGAGGTATGCTAGCGATGCAAAGTATGGACTAGGGGATATATCCATTGCACGGCCCTGACCACGCGTCAGATACGGTCAAAGACGTATACTAGTTCATGCGAAAGCCTCTAGCGGATGCTATGCTTTATTCCTACCCACTTATACGTTCCAGTATAGTTTTTGACTTGCATTACACCTAGATGGTTAGGTTCCATTGTGTTGGAGCGTGTGGTCTTTCCGTTGTCATGTTTTATTTACAGTTCATTATGGTATTGTTTTTATGTATCTTGTTACGTCCCTCTGAGGACCTGGTGATCTCTCCAGGTGTGTGCTTTCATGATTTTCTACAGGTGTTCTAGCCAAGACCGTGACCTACTCCATTTCTCGAAGATGATTGCTCTTGGTTCGTTTTGTCATTTTGTCGATCGCTTTCTTGTATATTTATTTCATTGAGATAGTTGATAGTGGACTTTGTCTCCGCCCAACGATTGTACTATAACTATTCAAGTTGATTCTATCTTTATTCTTTATATATTTGTTGATGAGATTTAGCATGTCTTGGTTCTCTACATTTTACAGCTTATGTATTTATACGAGGATTCCATATATTAGAGTATTCTTCGTATATCTACAGCTGGCATGTTTGCGTACTTAGTCCTATATGATTTTGGGACTGGAACGTTACATATTTTTATGGTGGCCCATGCAGGTCAAGTTTGCCGTTTCGATTACATGACTGTACCGAACGGGCCTGTAATCTAGGATTAGAGTCTAGAAATCTCATCCACTTACTTGATCACCTTCTTTGATTCAAATCTTTGAACTCTCGTTCGACTTTCTTGCATCCTGCTTGATCTCTCCTACCAAAAACTTTACCTCTTATTTCATGGTTACCGATCGTTAGGAAGATGACTACACTAGTATATGTTCATAGGTCAAACGCCTGGCTTGGAAGATTTCATTGGCAATTAGCATGCATTAGAGATCATATTGGAGTTATAAAGACATTTTTACTGTAAGAATCAAAGGACCATATCTTCTTGATGTATGATATTGTAGGAAGAATTAGTTGATTCAAGGTTGGGTAGTAGCAATGTTTTCAAACTTATGAGATTGTTGGAATGTTATTACTACAAGGAGATAGCTAGAATCTATATACAAATGAGAAAAAAAACAAATTGAAATTTGATTCTGGGTTTTGAAAGTCTTGAGTTATGGAGTTATGATTACTCATCCTTGAAAGTCCTTGAAGAGATATAAAAATTAGTTAAAGAGGATTTAAATATTGCAATATGATTACGAGTTTTAAAGTTTGAAGTGAAAAAAAAAGAAAAAAAAGAAAAAAAAGAAGGGGGTTTTAAAATATTTCGAAAGATGTGGAATGGACTTGGAGAGAAATTTCAAATAGTGTTTCATGAATTATGATCTATGAATTTATTTAGAGTTACAAGTTTGATTATGAACATTAACAATCTTGGTAGATTTGATTAGTGATATGCTAAGGTTCACTTCTTGAGATTGGTTTAAAGAATTTAAGATTTAAAGTCATGATGGATAAGAAACTTTTTGAGGAAAACTCGAGTTTAAATTTTTAGAAGTATTCCACAGTAGTTGCCATATCGTGCGTGCCATGATAGTTGTATATACTCAAGTGTAATAGTCATCAACCAAACATGTGATTATATCCCAATCTTGACTTACTCAACCTCGACTAAATTCTTTCGACCCTATGAGTGCTTGTGATCTATTTAATTCCTTAAATACTTAACTTGTGGTTTATCTCGAATGTTAGACCCAGTGACACACTACACTACTAGCTTAACTCTTACAAGTTGAGTAGAATGCCTCACGGTCTAGTATTTCCATTGACTTTATGACCTATTGAGGAACTTAGACTATTTGTATTTCCTTTCTTCATTTTCTAGCATACCTATATTTTGACTAGCTTGACTAACGCCACAAATATAGCCTAGTTTTGCAAGCTCACCCTTTATCAAGCTTGTTCACGACCTATGTTATTGGAAGAGCTCCCACTAACATATTGTCTACTCAGAACCGGTGCATGATGGTCTGATTAACCTAGTGCACTTTGGTTCGCTTTTATCTATTATTCAACGTGGATGGAACATAAATAAACTTGGCCTTTGCAGTCCATCCACAACTGCCTTGACAATTCTTTTGAAATCATTCGGTCGTCTTTGCACCACGTATTGGATTCGGTAATATCATATATTGAACTCCCTATTGCTTTCGCCTTCACCTATTTCAGAAGGACGAAGGCGTTATACTAGAACTTCCTCTAGCCTTCCTATCGACTATGACCGTTCCCACTCGATGTTGCTATGTCTTCATCCTAAACTTCTCATTCTCGGCCCTATATTTTCTACCATAACCTCAAATCGCTTATTTCAGGAATAAGCCTAATTCGTTCTCTTAATCGTGCCCTCAACCTACTCTCAAGAAATCATATCTTCTAGGTCTCTAATTTATCTTCTCATGATACCATATCATTCTCTATTGCATGTTACTTTAAACCCTTAATCTTCTACTCGTGCCTTCACTCGCGACCCTCGTAACCATACCCGTGTTAAATTCTATGAATTAGATCACGGTTTCTTACGACATGATTTTGTGGAAACATTGTCGTTGGTTGTTCCCCATCGATACCCCCTTGTGTCTTCTCACCCCCTACTAATTCTTAATTTTGAGGACGAAATTCTTTTAAGTTGGGTAGGATGTAAAACCCCTAAAAATTTACTATATTTTTATTAATTTTTGTACTGATTTAAAAATTTTGTATGGTACGTCGCGTAGTCATATTGTACGTTGTGCGCAAACGACGTATTTCGTAAATTGCTCGTCGAGTGCAAATGTGTGCGAGGTACATATTTTTGTAAAACATTTTTTAGAAGCTTGGTTTTTCAAATATTAAATAATAAATATTTTTGATTATTTATAGTTGTAAAAATACGTCATATTGAAATTTTCAACTCTTTATTTTACATTATAAAATGTTTTATAAATAGTCAATTTGAAAACGAGGTATTGTGCAAATATTAATTTCATACGAGGTACCTAAATTTAAAATTTATATATATAATTCCATTTTTTGAATTTATTGATATAAATATTTTTATTAATCAAAAAGATATTTAAAAATACTTATTATTTTCGAAATTATTATTATTGGAATTTTTGGAAAATATATTTGAAAATTTTTGTGACAATTTTAAATCTTGATTTGATTTTATGGTTTTAAATTAAAAAGTTTAAAGGTAGAATTTATATTTAAATTTGAGTTTAGATTATCTAAGTTTAAATTAGAATTTAATTTATATTTGATTTTTGAATTATCTAAATGGGGTTTAAACAAACCCAAGCCTCATCCAACTGGGAATTCCCACCTCCTATATAAGGAGAGGTACTCATCCATAAAATTTCACAACCAACATATGTGCATCGTGTCGGTGTCCAATATCTTATTCCAATTGTACAAATACAATCCTTTCCGAGTCGGACACACCCCGACGTCCATAAATCCTAAACCTAATTCTATAATTTCCCGGCGCCCGCATAACCACTTCGCCACTGTCCAGCCCTGTGGCCAGCGCCTGCGACGGGCATCCAACGTCGCGTACCGCCTACGCCACCAAGGGTCGACTCCCAGTCACCCCAAATCTGCTCCCATCGTCTCATCACCCCACCATCATCAATGCCACAACTGCCACATCCACCGTCCGACCTTCTACCGTCACCATCGCCATCGGCGGCGTCCATTGCCAACGCCGGTCACCACCACCATCAAGCCCCAAATTTCAGAAATAGAAGAAGGAAAAGCAGAACCCTAACCTCGACGCCACCGCCCTCCACAGATCGCTCCCGCCGCCTGAGCTGTCAACCCCAGCGTCGCCTCCTCCTCGCACGGTTGCTCTTTCCGCCCATCGTCGCTCGACGCGACCGGCGAGCGCGCGCGACCACTCCCCTGGATTACCGTCGCGCTCTGTCCTATCCTACCGGCGTCGATCCCCGTGCTCCGTTCGCACGTGCCTCTGCGCGCCCTCCGCCATGATTCTCCCGTGCGGCCGCACTCATCCTTCTCCGGCAAGCCGCCTAGACGCCGTCGAGCGACTACGGTGGTCGCCGGGACGCGGGCAGGAGCTCCTCCTCCGCCTGGCGCCCAGCCTCCCTCGAAGCCCTCGTCGAGCTCCTCCGGCGAGGATCACCCAGCAGCGCACCCCTCAGAACCGTCGCCGGCGTTCGCGAACTCCCCGCCATCGAGATCCCTCTGGTAAGCCGCACTTCCTCTCTTTCTCGACCTCTCACTCTCTCTCTCCACTTCTCTTCTTCAGTACACTAAAAAGGAACATCACAACTTTGATGTGTTATGTTGACCTTTTAGTTTTATTTTTTTCATTTATCTTTTGTTGTTTTCTTGAGTGATTCGAATCTTTGATGCATTATTATTATTATTATTATCATTATTATTATTATTATTAATTAGATTTTGTATATTATTATACATATTATTAGTATTAGTATTACTACATTGTTACTTTACCAAAATAATTGATTATATTAGTATTATTTTAGATAGTTTTTGGTATTATTATTATTATTATTAATATTATTATTATTATTATTATTATTATTATTATATCACTGTTATTATTATTAAAATTTTGGAAAATAGTTATATATTATTTTTATAGGATTATTATCATATTTTGGAGAATTATAATATACTCATATTTACTAAATGTAAATTTCCTGATTATAAACTAACTTCTAGAATTTTTATTTTAAATAGTTTTTCTATCCGTAAATCTATAATTTCATAAACTTCGAATATGTGTGGCATAAAATATTTTGTGTATTTTTCAAGTATTTAATGTATAAATACTTTTAAACTAATAAAAGGCAATTTCCAAAAAATTATCATATTTTGTTTTCAAGTAATTATATATTTATATAAAATATTTACTTAGTAATATAGTTTTGTCCACAAATAATTTTTCTAGATTATGATTTTTATATGTTTTTCTAAATAAAGGTAGTTACCAATTTATAAACGGATTTATAGTATTTACAAATATTTGCGAAAGTATATGTTAGACTAAAAACAACTAGTTTCGAAATTCGTATAAATATTTTCTAAAAAGTATTATGAGTAATTTTTCCCACAAACTTCCCTCGATTATCATCATTGATCACGACTGATTGTGCGTTTCTCTTCTCATGAAAAATCGGACCCTCGCGTATCGACCATGGCTATTGGACGAACAGGACTTGTTGGATCATTACACCCTACCAGGCGTAACACCAGGCAAGATACCTTGCTATCTTGTACTTATATTTGATTCATGATATTTTACATGCTGCTAGTGTTTTACATTAGTAAGAGTATGTCCAAGTATGACTTGGGTGACATCGATATGTATATCGATGTTTGTGTGTGTGCGCGTGTGTGTGGACCATATGTGGTAGCTGACTTTTCTGATGTGCTGAAGTTATACTCCATAACTTCTTTAACCTGTTGACATGTCACGACCCGCACCCGGTTTTCGGATGCGAGCTCATGAGCAAGCCAGCTACGTATCGAGCGGACTCTAGCCCGACTCGAGTACGTATAAGCTGTCAAGGTCATGGTATCATATCTAATCTAAACTATATCTCTATCCACATGAATCATATAAACACGAATGAACAAGTATGGGTCATGGTCTGCAGCCCATTAGCATATTGTTCGATTAGACTCCAAGAATGATATGAGTCTATAAAGTAAAGCTGATAAGCAGAATATATCATAAAAGCACGAGAAAGATAATAAATCAATATCACTAACAAAATACCTGAATTATACAGATGAAGTCAACTACCACATGCTCAGCTAACTAACTCCGTGCAATCAGCTACCTGAAGAGATCATCAGGTCCTCAGAGGACTAGCAAGATACATAAAACATGCCTACTAATATGACAGTAAATAACAGGTAAGAAGGATAAGAACACTGCAAGAAGAAACATCTAAGGACGACGAGTCGTGAGGAAATATAATACTAGACTTGGCTACCAATCAATCGATTAACCTCTATAGCTTGTAGTACAATGCATGATACTCCCAATCTATAGTAGATTTTGACTGTAATACAATGCAAGATAATCCCAGTCAAGATTAGCCAATTCTAGTATCGATCTCCTCTCCTAAAGGATACAAAGTCAAGTAGACTCCTATAAATCGTAGTACAATGCAAGATACTCCCAATTTATAGTATCGCAAGTCAAGTCAATCAATCAATCAATATATGCTATAGGTCGTAGTACAATGTAAGATACTCCCAAGCCATGGCATGTCTCAAGTCAAGTCAATCAAGATAAAGAATCAGCTATAGATCGTAGTACAATGTAAGATACTCCCAAGCTATAGTATGTCTCAACTGTAGTACAATGCAAGATACTCCCAGCTGAGAATGGTCAAGGACAGATATAGAAACTGACAACTCAATCACGAGAAAAGGGTAACACAAAGAGACCAATATTCTAGCAATGTCAAACATCCTATACGTGCACCTAATCTAGAACAAGTAAAGCAATCAAGGACGAATCAATCACAATATGTAATCATGTGACAATATAAAAAGGAATACAATAAAGGGGGAAAAATCATGTAAATACTGTATATGTTCGGCAAGGTATACTTGCCTGGGGTTGCACGGAGAACCAACAATGTATCGCCAATCAACAAGTCAGAAAGTCCAAGTCATCACAACTGTCTCCGAAAGCTGAAATAAACGTTATCAACATTCTCAAAATAGTCAAATTAGCTAGGATTGCCTGTCCTTAAGTCCAATTCTGGATACATGGGCAAAACGGTAATTTCGGGCAAAAACGATATTCGCCGTTGGACCCGTTTTGCACCGAAAAGCGTGCCAGAGTCAACGGTCTCTAAAGTCATCAAACTATATGTCTACGAATTCGGTTTTCTGATACAAATCCAACCGTATGTCCAAAGTTGGATTTCGGCGGGCCGTGCACAAAATCGCCCGTTGAGTGGGACCGTGGGACTCGCAAAACGGTGATTTTATCAACTGTCTCAGAATCGGTCCAAACTTGGCATGCAGGACCAGAAAAATGATACGGTCCTGTTGGCGCAAGTTTCGTCTCGACCTGACGAGTGTGCACAAAGTAATTGGAGAATTTATAAAGTGCACGATACGGTGAATTTCGACGGATACACATCAAATTCGTCGCGCACACGCGACCAATTTAAATTCCGCCAAAGCCCACACGACCACGAAGCTGTTACGCACCTTTCGATACTTACGGTGCGCGACCACGTCGCCCGGAATGGCGGGACGCACGTCGCGTCGACTGATTTTCTAATTTTTTACAGTTTTAAAAGCAGGTTTTTCATGAACTTTGAAAATAGTTTAACAACAATTTAATTGATGAAAAATAAATCTATAAATCGGGTTGTCATCTCGTATATGTTGCCAACAGTCGTGTTCAAATGGATTTCCTATACTGTCGAGGAATCGGCGATTATACGCCTTCCAAAACGGCCTCATGATAGTTCGTCTGGGTTCTGTTTTCACAGGTTTTCTGTCGACTTCGAGTCCAAATGCCGAGCAATCCTCGATGGTTAACTACAAACTAAATAAATGCGTTTGAAGGGGGTTGTGTCGGTTTTTTTACCTGAAGCAACGGCTCGTCAAAAGAAGGAGCGTGCACGACGAAACGTCGTCACGAAGATGCCTTCTCGCGGCTGTAACTGCTGTTGGGGTTGCTGTTTGCAACAGCGCGCGCGGCCATTCTCCGGCGTACGATGGTGGCCGGCGGCGGCTCCTGGCGACGCACGCAGTCTCAGACCTCCAGGGCATACTTTCGAGTTAGGGTTTGTCGATCTCCTGTGCTCTCTCTCTATATATATAACTATTTTGTCGAGCGAACCCGAGCCCTTTTCGTGCTGGGAGCCTGGGACTGTCGGCTGCATTGAGAAGTCTCAGCCTGGTTCGGCCTGATTGGCCAAGGAATGGGTCCTGGGCCAGCTGTGGGGTGGGTTTACTCGGGATTAGCCTGGGGGCTTGGGCTTCCCCATGTCGGGCTGGGCTGGGACTTCAGTATGGTCGGGCTTGGCTGAATAAGAGGGGGAAGAGGCCTGCTCGGTTTGGGGTTGCTTCCTATTGGGTTCGGGTTCTCTTTGGGGAACTGGATCGAGTGTTGCTCTTTTTTTAAATGGGAAAGAGCCCCATTTGGGGCTGGGCCTGGCTATGCTGGGCCTTAAGCTGGGCTGTGGGGGTTCCATTGAGCTGGGAGTTGTTCCTTTTTCCTTTTTCTTCTACTATATATATATATATATATATATATATATATATATATATATATATATATATATATATATATATATATATATATTCCTATATTACTCATATAACTATATATATTCCAAAAATCTTATTATATATCTAGAATGACCTATACATATATATGCATATACACACACAGCTATATATATATATTTATATGTACATACACCCATACACCCATACACGTATACACGTATACATACACCCATACACGTATACATATTTATGTATATATATTTTAATAATACAAGCTACAAAATATAATTTATATATATATATATATATATATATATATATATATATATATATATATATATATATATATATATATATATATATATATATATATATATAATGATATATACCTATATACCATAAATACAAACACGAATAATAAATATTAAGTATAATTGATATTTGAAATCCGATAATTAATTTTATATACCAAAAATTCGCAAATGAAATACAATGATATTTTATATATAAATAAAAGCCTAATTTTTCATATACCGTAAATACACTTCTATATTTATATATAACCTAGATAATTTCCCTAAAATCCAACATATTTGTTAAGGAGAAATATTTACTATATTATTAAATAAAATATCATTTCTAATAACGAGCACATCTAATATATTATATATATATATAGCAATTGTTCCTAGATTTGTCTCTAAAATTACCAAGGTAAAATACCAATACAATATGTGTCTATACTGACGTCTTTGGTCACACTGCAACACCTCATGGGCTTTGATTTGACTTGGGCCCAATCGGGATAGGTTCCGTACAACCGGGTTCCCTAAAACTCAATAATATAATTAAATAATAATTAAAACTTCGGTAAGGGTTAAGTCGTAACTTGGCCTGATTTTCCTAGTTAGAGCAACTTATGGCTGGGTCTTCCTTGGTATAGTTAATACACTAGTCAAGGCACGCCACTGCACTATCCCTGCCATGATTTCTAATCGTCTTGTACTCCAAATCTCAACCATGGCTAAAATCATCTACCGTAATAATTAACTAAATAAATATTTGTAAAATTCTAAAATCACTATTAAATCAAATAAAAGAATAAATAAATATTTAAAAAAATCTGGGAAGGGGAGCTACAAATCTATCCACCTTAAAATAATTTCGTCCTCAAAATTCCAATTCCTAACTATTACCTCAATCTCCTCAAATTTAATTTCTCAAAAATATTTATGGCCTTCTCTAATCATTTGGTATTTACAAAATCTCGATGACTTCTACCCACCTTTGGTTACACTACACCCTTGAAATACAGGTCACTAAAATCATATAATCTTCTAACTAGTGACTAATAATTATAGCAAAAATATCTAGGACATATGGTATCTATAATCCCTCATATCTATAAACAATCAAAACTCGATAATCATGCAATATTTATACTATAATTTAATAATTTCTGATAAATTCTAAGCAGCACGAACGTTCGTCACTCCGAAATAGGAAGGGACGAGAATCAATGGTACGGAAAGCAAGGAAGTATAATCGAGAGCAAATATGGAATTTTCAAGGACGTAGAGAATTTCTAGGAGAATTTTCAAGACAGAGTGGATTGAGATTTCTAAGGTTTAGTCAAGGTGCGCAGGCTCGTACCAGTACAGTTACGTAACGGGTACGATATGCTCTGACCTGCATGGGCCACCACAAAAACTTGTCACGACCCGCACCCGGTTTTCGGACGCGAGCTCGTGAGCAAGCCAGCTACGTATCGAGCGGACTCCAGCCCGACTCTGTAGGTCAAAAAAAAAAAA
The DNA here is from genome assembly GCA_029216955.1 of Iris pallida. Classification (NCBI taxonomy): domain Eukaryota; kingdom Viridiplantae; phylum Streptophyta; class Magnoliopsida; order Asparagales; family Iridaceae; genus Iris; species Iris pallida. Next base: position 7,982,893 of record JANAVB010001796.1, on the reverse strand, counting down.
ATCAAACCGCGCCTAAGTTAAGTTCAACAGATTAATCAGAATGCGCCTACAAACAAATGGCGCCTACTTCATCAACAAACACAGAACGCGCCTATTTCTGCATCATAGAGGCACATTTCACAAACTGCGCTTAGCTGACGTGGAGTCATCATTTCCCGACAAAGACGAAGATTGAGGCGGCGCTATCATTCCTCTGATGGCGCGGCGCTCGAGGAAGATATGACAGCTGTCTAAACAGATTGCGCCTACATCAAAGAACTAGGCGCTATCAACGGACTGCGCCTACATTTGACTATCTCAAGCACACTCAGCAGATAGCGCCTACTTCCCTCTGAACTCAGCAGATAGCGCCTACTTCCATCCGAATTCAAGCGCACTTTGCAGATTGCGCCTACGTCTTAGTGAAGAAGGCGCAGTTCAATACAACATCAATCTAGAGCTTGCCACGTGTCCCTGAAATAGGCGCGCTTTGACTAAATCAACGCCTAACTACCACTCTACATGTCCAACACGTGTCTCACTAACTGTACACGACCAAGCGCATTTTAATCAAATAATGCCACGTGTCTAGAGCAGTTGGTGCACGTTCGTGATAATGGAGTGAAAACAGGCGCAGTTTGTCATACGTGCTCAAAACAGGCGCACTTCAATCAGGCGCTCTCCAGAATAACTGCCCAAAACAGTTATTTCAGAACTCTATAAATAGAGTTTCGTTTCCATTCAACACATCACGAACACAATCAAGAGAGATCAGAGTTTTCGTCCAAGTGCTGCTGCGTTCTTCAGAGATTCAAGTCTTCAAAGTTCACATCGTCCAAGGGATAAAGCGATCGTCATCGAGATTGGATTCCTATAGTTGTACTTTTCCAGAATTCTTGTAATATTCTTTACAAAGTTTGTGAAATAAAGATCATACTTTTGTTTTTGCAAACAAAATGGCGACTCTGCTGGGGACGACCTTTTCCTCTGATGAAAAGGTGACAACTCAATGTGACACGGCGTCTATCGGCTCGACGCAGAAGACTTTGGTCGTGAAAGTTGACCAAACGGCCTACGAAGCGATGATTAATGCACAAAGCACTCCTCGCCGCACTACGACTTTCGTCAAGAGCAAGACTCGCTCAGTGTGGACTCCCAAGAACTCTGCTCCTTCTCTGATGAAGAACGCTGCCACTTCCTTGGCACAACCTGCTGTTTCCAAAACACCAGTGCCTATCTCTGGTAACCTGGCGCAGTCTGTTCCCTCTTTAGGGAAACAGATTGTTCAGGCGCAGTCTGCGGCTAAACACTCCAATCAGGCACAGTCTGTTCCTTCCTTAGGGAAACAGACTAAAACTGTGAAACAGGCGCAGTCTGCTGTCAAACCATCTTTTGACACAGTTCATGCCAAAACAGCACAATCTCTGCCTCACAATCAGGCGCAGTCTGTTCTCTCCTTAGGGAAACAGGCGCAGTCTGCCACCAAACCTTCTTCTAGCACAGTTTGTGCCAAATTGGCACAAGTCAAATCTTCTGCTGCTGCCAAGGCTCAATCCAATACATCTGCTGCCCTGACTAAACAGGCGCAGTCTACTCAGGCGCAGTCTGCTCAGGCGCAGTCTACTCCGAATCACTCCAGAATCCAGAAACCCCAAACTGCTCAGGCACAGTTTACTGAGGACAGTCCTTTGGCTGTTCCTTCTTCCATTCCATCAAAAGGAAAAGGCCCCTTGGTCTTCTCCCAATCTTCCCAAGCTCAAAACTTGAAAGATAACAGAGGGAAATGCTCTTTAGCTATCCCTTCATCTCAAAACAATGGGAAAGGTCCTCTGGCCTTTTCTAAGTCTTCTTCGATTCTTATCGAGGAGGATCCAACTGATAGTGCCTCTGCACCTATTAGTACAAAAACTTCTTTTTACAAGGGTTCTTGTACTAATCAGAGAGGTATTTTACCTACTCCCAAGGCAAATATTCAGGAATTGCCTAATTTGCGGATTTCACGATCCGAACAAGGCAAATTACAAGTTTCACAAACTGAAGTTCCCAGGGGCGGTTTAAATGATTTACGGGCATATCTTAATAGAAAACCCCAATCAAAACCTACCTCTGTAAAACGTAAGCATGCTAAGATCAACTTACCTAAGTATCAACCTTTTGAGGTAAGGAATCCTGACAATTATGCCAATCAGATGAGTACCTCTCTTTATACTCATGGAATCGAACGTTTACGAAATCAGAATCATGTTCCAAATGTCATCTATGAGTATATCCCTGCTACTTCTTCTCATCCCGTTGTCTCTGATCTTCGGGATCATCTCAGGCAGAAACGGAATATCACCACCAGTTCTCCCAAACAATCACAAGTTCATCATTGCAATCATCCTCACGAAGTGGTTATCAAATGTTGTTGCCAAACAACCAAACGTTCTGTCTTCGAGCGTCTGACTTTCCCTTCTATTGATCAAAAGAGTGATGATGAAGAAGAGGTAATGTTTGCCTCTGTCAACATGACTTCCAGAGATTCTGGGGGTAGAAAATGCAAGCACGGAAAGACCCGGAGACCTAGCCAGCACTTTCTTGACCGACTTAGAGAATCAGATGATGGTGTTTACCAGCATACTCGATCTCGAAGCCGAGAAACAATCGGTCAAAGGAATCTTCCTTACAGTGATCGGTCTACTTCTCATGATGGGGGTAATTCGGACTTTGCTGTCGACAGTGATGGCTCTGAACAAACTGTGTCATCTGTCATGGCACGAGAAGTGACAGCATACGTTACTGAAGAACAAGATGCTTTTGGTTCTAACAATCAGAATCAAAGGATTGTTGCACTAGAAGAACAATTGAAGACTATGGCCGAAATGATGGCTAAAATGCATGATGTTATTATGGCTCAGCACATTCCACCGGTCATAACTCCTGAACCATTGGTTTCTTCCACTCCTCAGAATCCTGGTCTGGGGGTACCACCTCCTCCAGTCACCACAGTACCAGTTCAGGTTACTCTTAGCCAAACTGGTGCTGGGGGTGATGCTTACCATACAGTTCCTCCTCCGGCCATTACCAACCAATCTAGCAATCCTCAATCTTCAGGGAATGCTAATGATGCTGTTGAACAATTGCGGAATCAATTTGAAGCCTATACACAAAGGGAAGGCTTACAACGGTTGGGCATTAAACAACCCTATCCCACCGAATGGAAGAAAATGCAGTTTCCGCCAAAATACAAATTCCCCACCATTATGCAGTTCGATGGCACTTCATCTCCCAATCAGTATATTAATCATTTTGAATTGATGACTGATCCTCTTCAGCCTAATGATGCCCTTCTTACTCGGGTATTCGTCAGTTGCTTAACTGACGCTGCTTATGACTGGTACCGAAGTCTACCAGACGGATGTATCACCTCTTTTGCTGGTTTCAAACAGATGTTCCTTGAACGATTTTATGAAGGCGTCAATGACATGACTATGTCAGCCCTCATTAAAATTAAACAAAGAAATAATGAGCCTGCTGAGCAATTTATCGAGAGGTTCCGTCGCGAAGCTCTCAAAATGCCAATGGGAACTCCATCTGCCGTCACCATTGACACTTGCAAGAATAATCTCTTGCCAATTGTTAGTATGTGGACAAGGGCAACTCAATTCCAAGACTGGCCTTCTTTCATTATCAATGCTAAGGCAGCAGAACTCAGCGCTGAAAAATTCAAGACATTGGGGGTTCACATGAATCCTGACCAAGGCGATCATGGCTCAAACTCTAACAACAATCGCCAGAATAATAATAGAAAAGGCAAAGATACATCTGCTCCTAAAGAAACTTTGGCCATTGACTTGAGAAGCAAAGAAGCACTGGCTGTCAATGTTGCTCAATCTGCACCTATTCCATCACAACAACCTCAAAGAGCACCACGTCCTAAAGAAGAATACTCTTTCGATGAAGATGACATCATGGGTATCTTTGAATGTCTTACAAAAAGCAACAAACTTCAATTGCCCGACCCCAAAAGGCCGGAAGAGGTTGGTAAGACTGATCATCCTAAGTATTGTGTTTACCACAGATTTATCGGACATCCTACTCGAGCATGTTATGTGCTTAAAGGAAAAATACAAGAGATGATCAAATCCGGAGCAGTAACCCTCGAACAAGATGAAAAGACGGTGACGGCTAATGTCGTCTCTGTTCAGTTCGGCGAATTTCCACCAATGCAGATAGAAGATGGTGTAGTTCCCATTCCTTGAACCACTCTCGAGCTGGTAAACCTTCCACCTTTTCGAAACAAAGGATTAGTCCCTTTATCTACTTCTAGAGGGGAAATCTTGTGGATTCATCCAGATCTGGTCTCAGATTTTGAATCCTCCGCCTCTTCTTCATCTAAACAAAAGAAAAATTCCAAAAGCAAGTTTAAAAGTTGTAATATGGTTTCTCTTGAACCATTAAATGAAGAAGAGATCTTATTGGGTACCAGGTCTGGTAAACCCTATTTACGGGAATACTCAGAGAATCAGGAAGCTCCAACCTCATCTTCCACTCCTGACACGCCTCCTGAAATTCAACCATCTTCATCTTCAACTAACCCAACTCCTCCTCCTGTTAAACCAGCAGTTACTGATAAAGGGAAACAACCAGCTCGTTTCGATAAAGCTCTCAAAAAGTCCACTTCTCTCGGACTCGAAAAGCCGTATAACTTTGACATACTGGCTCAATTGGCCAATACTCCTGCCAGATTGTCAATATTCGAGCTCTTGCGCCTCTCTAAGGAAACTCGAGAGACGTTAAGTGAAGCTTTGTTGCAGGCAGAAAATTGTCTTAAAATTCTGAAGAAACCGGAGAAAGAGCCTCTCTCTTGTCTCCATTGTCATAGCGTGTTGGAATTAATTCCAAATATTACCTTCACGCAAGATGACATGCTCCTGGAAGATAATCGACATGATCGCCCTTTGTATTTCACAGGGTACGTTGATACCATGAAGGTCGATCGTATCCTGATAGATCCAGGTTCTGCACTCAGCATTATGCCTAAAACAATGTTAGATGCTTTGAAAATTCCCGTACGCAGTCTTACTGGCACAATCACTACTATTCTGGGGTTCAATCAAGGAAGAAGTGAACCTCTGGGCAAGATTCGCCTAAAATTCCAAATAGGCAATCTTCGTACAAAGGTTACTTTTTACATCATTGATAACCATGGTTGTTCCTACAATGCTCTTCTGGGAAGACCATTCCTTCATGAGCATAATATTGTGCCATCAACTCTTCATCAATGTTTCAAATATGTTGATGACAAAGGAGAAGTTCAAAAGAAGTTGCAGATCTCTATCCTTTCAAGGGCGTCGAAGCATACTGCAACGATGCTCGCATGTACAAAGACGAGTTCATGAAAGTTGTCTTGGCTTTAGACATTGAAGAAGAGCAGGGAATTGAATCTCAAGACACTCTTGTAATTCCTGTTAAAGGACGCGTCTTTCAACCCTCTTCTTTTGAACCACTAACCATCTATCTTCCTCCTAGCAAAAAGGAACAAGAACCAAAGTCACAGGATACTCTTGTGATTCCTGTCAAAGGGCGCGTCTCTAAGCCCTCACATGCTGAACCACTGGTCATTCGACTTCCTGCCAAGAAGACAATTTCTATGACTGACCAAGGAAAAAGGGAGCTCACCTCTTCTGAGCCATTTGTTATCGACCTTCGTCGTAACAAGCCTTCTCTTCCTCCTCGTTCTTCTTCTCCCCCTCTTGTTATCAATTTGACTAAGCCTGCTAAGGCTAAAGGTCCTACTGTAAACACTGTTGTAAATATCAATAAAGATGCATCTCCTTTACAGTATACTGATGTGTTATATCATGCTGAGTGTTACTTAAATATGTTAGATAGGTTAAAGCCACTCACAATTGAAGTTGTACAATCTTACCAAACAGATGTATCATTGGAATCAACGGATAGTTCATACTTTATAGTTCCTGCTCGAAAAGCTGACGAAAGTCCAATAATCTTTATTAGAGGACCAGAACAAAAGTTTTCTTATACCGAAGACTGCAAACACGATGACACAGGACATTTACAACTCCGTCGTTACAGTACTCAGTCTAAAGAGATCATCCGTAAAATGGGATATGATTTCAAGAGTGGACTCAACTATGGAAGAGGGAGACGAACTCCTATTCATGTTACTAGCAAGAGGAATAAGCTCGGCCTTGGTTATGTATTTACATTTCCTACTATGGCTACAGCTCCTAAAATAATTGAATCTGATGATGATGAACGCACTGTTTCATCTGATACAGTTTCATGGGATTCTGACACTAGCATTGGTCACGTACATCGTATTGCCATATCCTCCAACATGGTCTCAGTTGAATTTCCAGATATCAACAACGATGCTACTGATGATGACTTCGAAGAAAGCCCTGAAACTGACCCTTGGGTACAAAAGATGGACAATCAGTGGAAGCTCCGGTTTGAAAAACGAGAACCACCTACCGAAGATCAGCTAATCCAAATTGATGTAGGAGAAAACGGTATATCCCGTCCTATATTCATTAGTAAGAATCTCCCCGAAGATGATAAGCAGGAGTTGATTCTTCTCATTCGCGAATATATTGATGTCTTTGCTTGGAGCTACGAAGACATGCCAGGTTTAGATCCCAAAATTGCTACGCACAAGTTGAATATATTACCTAATGCAAAACCTGTTAAACAACAACAACGGCGCTTCAAAACCTGAAATGATGGATGCAATTGATAAAGAAGTTCGAAAACTCATCGCTTGTGGCTTTATTCGTGAAGAACAACATCCAGACTGGGTTGCTAATGTTGTTCCAGTTTTGAAGAAGACTGGGAAAATCAGAGTCTGCATTGATTTTCGGGATCTGAACGACGCTTGTCCAAAGGATGAGTTTCCCCTTCCAATCACTGATGTCATGATTGACAATACCTGTGGGTTCGAGAGGTTATCTTTTATGGATGGATTCTCTGGATATAATCAAATCAAGATGAATCCTGACGATGAAAAGCATACTTCTTTTCGTACCCCTCGAGGAGTTTATTGCTATACTGTGATGCCATTTGGTCTCAAGAACGCCGGTGCAACTTATCAACGAGCCATGAGCACTATCTTTCGAGATCATTTGAGAAAGACTGTTGAATGCTATGTTGATGAAATTGCTGTCAAAAGTCGTCTGAAAGAAGATCACATTCAAGACTTGAGAACTATCTTCAATCTTATGCGCCAACATCAACTCAAAATGAATCCCACCAAGTCATTCTTGGGTGTCTCTAATGGTAAATTTCTCGGCTTTGTTATTACCTCTAAAGGTATACACGTAGATCCTGAGAAGATCAAAGCCATTCAAGAGATGCGTCCTCCACGTAACCTAAAAGAGCTACGAGGATTTCAAGGTCGACTTGCGTACATCAGGAGATTCATTTCGAATTTATCTGGACGATGCAGACCGTTTACCACAACTCATGAAGAAAAGTGTATCTTTTGTTTGGACCGAAGAATGTCAACAAGCATTTGATGACATAAAACAATATCTTATGAGCCCACCAGTCTTGGTGCCACCAATCTCCGGCATACCTTTCTTAATGTATGTCAGAGCAATGGATCACTCATTGGGTGCTTTACTTGCCCAAAAGAACAAAGAAGGACATGAACAGGCTATCTACTATCTCAGTCGTACTATGATCGGAGCCGAACATCGATATAGCATGGTTGAAAAAGAATGTTTAGCCTTAATGTTCGCTGTACAAAAGACAAGACACTATATAATTGGTCAAACAATCCATGTCATCTCCCGAATTAACCCTCTACGGGTACTCATGAAGAAGTCCAGCACTCTCAATTCAAGGCTGGCTACATAGGCTATCTTACTTGCCCAATACGACATGATTTACGTACCTCAAAAGTCAGTTAAAGGACAAGCCCTTGCTGACTTCTTAGCTGCTCATCCTGTTTCTGAGACTTCTAAACTCTACGACGAGATTCCTGATGAGACGCTCGAAACAAATCTGATCTCGGAAGAATTTCCCACATGGCGTCTATTCTTTGACGGAGCTTCCAGAATTGGACCAAATGGGATTATTATAGCAGGAGTAGGGATTGTGCTCGTTTCGCCAGAAGGATTAACTATTCAACGGGCTTATTCTTTGGATGAGCCTTGTTCCAACAATGTTGCAGAGTATAATGCTTTGCTTATCGGCCTTCAATTGGCTAAACAATTAGACATACAATATCTTGAAGTATACGGTGACTCTAAACTGGTTGTTAACCAGGTTAGAGGAATATATGAAGTTCGTCATCAAGATTTGATTCCGTATCATGAAGCAGCCATTGCTATGGCCATTTCCTTCAAAGCTTTCTATATTGAATACGTTCGTCGGGCTTACAATACCGAAGCAGATGCTCTAGCAAACCTTGCAGCAGTCTTGGCGATTTCTGTCCAAAGACAGCAATTGGTTGTTATTTCCAATAGAGAGTTATTTTGTATTGAAAATAATCACAATATTGAGTTTAGTAATTCTGCTGAGGTCAATATCATCAATGAAGATTGGAGAACTCCTTTCATTGATTTTGCAGTTTATGGAATATTGCCTGAGGATCCCAAAGAGGCCACTAGCATTCGAAGACGATCTCTCCGTTTCTATTATAATCATACAACAAAAACTCTCTACCGACGAACTTATGATGGTCTACTATTACGTTGTCTTGCTGGTAATGAAGCAAAACAAATACTACGTGAAGCTCATGATGGTGTTTGTGGAGCGCATCAACCTGGTCCTAAATTGCAAGATCGTATTCGTCGTATGGACTATTACTGGCCTTCTATGGTATCCGATGCTATTGAATACGCAAAGAAATGCAGAGCATGTCAAATTCATGCAGATTTCATTCATCAACCATCAGAATATCTACATCCTACGGCTGCTTCTTGGCCTTTTGAAGCTTGGGGCATGGACATCATAGGCCCAATCAACCCTCCTTCTTCTAAAGGGCACCGGTTTATCCTGGCCATCACAGACTACTTCTCTAAGTGGGCTGAGGCTATACCTCTGGCTGAAGTCAAAACCAGCAGTGTCATCAACTTCATCAAACACCATGTGATATACAGGTTTGGTGTACCGCAGCGAATTATTCATGACAATGGACCTCAGTTCATTAGTCAAAAGTTCACTCGGTTCTGTGACGATCATCGCATCGACAATGTTGCTTCGACAGCCTATAACCCTGCAGCAAACGGTTTAGCTGAAGCTTTCAATAAAACCATTATCAAACTCCTCAAGAAGTTTGTCTCTACTAACAAACGGAATTGGAGTAAGAAGCTTGGCGAATGTTTATGGGCTTATCGCACTACAGTTCGCAATCCTACCGGCTGTACACCTTTCTCCTTGGTATATGGTTGTGAAGCAGTTCTGCCACTGGAAATTCAAATCCCGTCTCTGCGGATAGCCATTGCCAATGAACTTACAACGGAGAACAACGATCTACTTCGATTGCAAGAGTTGGAGGCACTTGATGAAAAGAGGCTTTTGGCTCAACAGCACATTGAGTTATACCAGGCCCGTATCTCAAAAGCCTTTAATCGCAAAGTTAAAGTACGAGCATTTCAGAAAGGTGATTTGGTCCTTACAGTCAGACGTCCTATGACTATGACTCACATGAGTAAGGGCAAGTTCGATGCCAAATGGGAAGGTCCTTTTGTTGTAAACAAAGTATTTTCCAATGGTGCTTACCAGTTAACAGAGATGGATGGCAGAATAGCTATGATGCCTATCAATGGCAAATTTCTTAAGAAATACTATGTATAAATGTGTAAAGATTTCTTGACAGACAATGTAAATAAAATTTCTTTTTATTTTTCAAAGAAGATATTACATTACATTAAGGGAGATCACTATCATCCCTATCAAACTTAGGGCGAGGACCAAGCCCCTCCTTCTCACAATCAAAATCAGCAAAGGAGTCGAAGACATCTTTGTCTGAACTCAGCAAGAATTTGAGGAAAGCTATCCTCTTTGCCTCTTCTTCCGCCGTCTTCCCCGGCTCTATCAGAAAGTCGAGGATATCCTGTGAAGGCTTTGGTGCAGAGGAGCCTTCACCTATCTCCTTTTGATCCGATAAGACTGAGTTGACGAGAGGCTTGGGTGCAGACGACCCTTCGCCCTTCTCTGTCCCAGCAGAAGGTTCCCCGGTGACGCTCTCGGCTTTCGGCACGATTTCAGTCTCCTTAGACATGTTGTTGGAAGACATCTTTCTTGTTGAAGGCAGTGATAAAATTCTTCATGAGTCATGTACTATTTATACTAGTCTACTGACTCTTCGTGAATCAAGGTGACTGTTCACCCCCCTTCGATGAATCTAAAGGTTCATTCATTAAAATCCCCAGCAGACATTTTTGATGAATCATTCATTCTGACGGTTCATTTTCAACCGTTCATCATATCATCATCGTCATCAAAAAAGAATTCACGTCCATATTACCTTTGAGTTCTACATATTTTCTATTGCAACTTGTTACGTCCCTATTACCTCTGACTAAGTTGTCTATTGAAATAACAAAAATTCGATATTTATATTTTGCCATGTCCACATTACCTCTGAGCAAGATATAAAGAATATAGTTATTTTCTACATCAAGAAAATATATCACGTCCTGTACCTCTGAATATGTTTTCTCGTTCTATTGCTTATCTCCTATAATAGGGTATGTAACAAGTAACTAGAATCATCCAAAATATCATTCCAGTTCATTCAAAATAAGGTCTATTACAATTGGTCAAAACAAAGAAAGACATCACAAAAAATCAGAAAAGAAGACTCGGGAAACTTCACTATTAAGAACTCTCGAAAACAATAAAGGTTTACGAAGGATTTTGTGGGTTATTTATACCGCCGCAACGAAACGCGCCTAAATATCCACCACAACGGATGCGCCTATTCAGCCTGAAGATCCGTTTCTCGCCTTAAACTGCGCAACTTCTTCAAATATCAAGCGCGGTTTGACTTGGTCATATGCAAAATTATTCAAAGTATTTCGAACTTTTGAAAATTCAAAATTCGAAAACTTTGAAGGGGGTCTTGTAGGTCAAAAAAAAAAAAAAATCAAACCGCGCCTAAGTTAAGTTCAACAGATTAATCAGAATGCGCCTACAAACAAATGGCGCCTACTTCATCAACAAACACAGAACGCGCCTATTTCTGCATCATAGAGGCGCATTTCACAAACTGCGCTTAGCTGACGTGGAGTCATCATTTCCCGACAAACACGAAGATTGAGGCGGCGCTATCATTCCTCTGATGGCGCGGCGCTCGAGGAAGATATGACAGCTGTCTAAACAGATTGCGCCTACATCAAAGAACTAGGCGCTATCAACGGACTGCGCCTACATTTGACTATCTCAAGCACACTCAGCAGATAGCGCCTACTTCCCTCTGAACTCAGTAGATAGCGCCTACTTCCATCCGAATTCAAGCGCACTTTGCAGATTGTGCCTACGTCTTAGTGAAGAAGGCGCAGTTCAATACAACATCAATTTAGAGCTTACCACGTGTCCCTGAAACAAGCGCGCTTTGACTAAATCAACGCCTAACTACCACTCTACATGTCCAACACGTGTCTCACTAACTGTACACGACCAAGCGCATTTTAATCAAATAATGCCACGTGTCTAGAGCAGTTGGTGCACGTTCGTGATAATGGAGTGAAAACAGGCGCAGTTTGTCATACGTGCTCAAAACAGGCGCACTTCAATCAGGCGCTCTCCAGAATAACTGCCCAAAATAGTTATTTCAGAACTCTATAAATAGAGTTTCGTTTCCATTCAACACATCACGAACACAATCAAGAGAGATCAGAGTTTTCGTCCAAGTGCTGCTGCGTTCTTCAGAGATTCAAGTCTTCAAAGTTCACATCGTCCAAGGGATAAAGCGATCGTCATCGAGATTGGATTCCTATAGTTGTACTTTCCCAGAATTCTTGTAATATTCTTTACAAAGTTTGTGAAATAAAGATCATACTTTTGTTTTTGCAAACAGACTCGAGTACGTATAAGCTGTCAAGGTCATGGTATCATATCTAATCTAAACTATATCTCAATCCACATGAATCATATAAACACGAATGAACAAGTATGGGTCATGGTCTGCAGCCCATTAGCATATTGTTCGATTAGACTCCAAGAATGATATGAGTCTATAAAGTAAAGCTGATAAGCAGAATATATCATAAAAGCACGAGAAAGATAATAAATCAATATCACTAACAAAATATCGGAATCATGCAGATGAAGTCAACTACCACATGCTCAGCTAACTAACTCCGTACAATCAGCTACCTGAAGAGATCATCAGGTCCTCAGAGGACTAGCAAGATACATAAAACATGCCTACTAATATGACAGTAAATAACAGGTAAGAAGGATAAGAACACTGCAAGAAGAAACATCTAAGGACGACGAGTCGTGAGGAAATGCAATACTAGACTTGGCTACCAATCAATCGATTAACCTCTATAGCTTGTAGTACAATGCATGATACTCCCAATCTATAGTAGATTTTGACTGTAATACAATGTAAGATAATCCCAGTCAAGATTAGCCAATTCTAGTATCGATCTCCTCTCCTAAAGGATACAAAGTCAAGTAGACTCCTATAAATCGTAGTACAATGCAAGATACTCCCAATTTATAGTATCGCAAGACAAGTCAATCAATCAATCAATATATGCTATAGGTCATAGTACAATGTAAGATACTCCCAAGCCATGGCATGTCTCAAGTCAAGTCAATCAAGATAAAGAATCAGCTATAGATCGTAGTACAATGTAAGATACTCCCAAGCTATAGTATGTCTCAACTGTAGTACAATGCAAGATACTCCCAGCTGAGAATGGTCAAGGACAGATATAGAAACTGACAACTCAATCACGAGAAAAGGGTAACACAAAGAGACCAATATTCTAGCAATGTCAAACATCCTATACGTGCACCTAATCTAGAACAAGTAAAGCAATCAAGGACGAATCAATCACAATATGTAATCATGTGACAATATAAAAAGGAATACAATAAAGGGGGAAAAACCATGTAAATACTGTATATGTTCGGCAAGGTATACTTGCCTGGGGTTGCACGGAGAACCAACAATGTATCGCCAATCAACAAGTCAGAAAGTCCAAGTCATCACAACAGTCTCCGAAAGCTGAAATACACGTTACCAACATTCTCAAAATAGTCAAATTAGCTAGGATTGCCTATCCTTAAGTCCAATTCTGGACACAGGGGCAAAACGGTAATTTTGGGCAAAAATGATGTCCGCCGTTAGACCCGTTTTGCACCGAAAAGCGTGCCAGAGTCAACGGTCTCTAAAGTCATCAAACTATATGTCTATGGATCCGGTTTTTTGATACGAATCCAACCGTATGTCCAAAGTTAGATTTCGGCGG
>JANAVB010001796.1:7959472-7964472 GCA_029216955.1 Iris pallida | reverse complement strand
AGTCGAGTTTCCTCGACTGATACGGGTCTCGTGTCGACTCTGTGAGACACGTGGACACCGTGCAGACACACTGACACGTAGCCTGACCCTAGGCGAACCTAGGGACACGACCACGAGACACGGGTGCGTGTGTGTCGTGTCCTAGAGAGAACTGTACGCGTGCACGACGCTGTGCACGCGTTGCGTATCAGAGTTTACCCGTGTGAGATTTTTGTGTGTTTTGACACATGAATTCATGTCGTGGTGTCGTGTCAGGTACCTAGGACACTAGTGTAAGTGTGGGGCCTCAGTTACCAACCATTCGATTCGAGCCATAGCTCAGTTTAGTGTGGGTAATTGGGATTACCTAGTTTCGAGTCTACAGTGTCAGTTTCCAGTTTTGGGATAAATTCCAGTTTTGCAAATTCGAGTTTTAAACCTATTTTTGATATGAATTATACATGTAATGGTATGTTATTAGTATGTATATACGTAGTATATATGTATGTAAGAGTGTGGGAGAGTTTTGAGGATATTTGGTTGAGTGTATAGGTAGTTGTGTGTGTATATATATATAATGTATATGTGTTACTGTGTGTGTGTGTTGGGGAGCCAATTCTGGTTCCAGAAAATCTGGAACCCTTCCCCCTTGATGTTTACAGCAGCCCTCTTTCTTTCACTATCCCTCTCTCATTCATTCCCTCTCTCACTGATCACTCTATGTCTCTCTCTCTTCCCTCTCTATATATATATGTAATATATATAAGTTTATATATATATATATATATATATATATATATATATATATATATATGTATATATATATATATATGATATATATATATATATTGTATTAGATATACATAGTGTCATTATATATATATATATATATATATATATATATATATATATATATATATATATATATATATATGTGAGTGTGGGTTTGTATTAATATAGTATTCATATTTTGATATATGGGTAGTAGGTAGATAGTGTCTATTCATATATATATATATATATATATATATATATATATATATATATATATATATATATATATATATATCTATATATATATATATATATATATATATATATAACTTACTAGATATAGGTTATATGAAACCTACACCACTAGTCTATGAAAACCTATAAGACTAGCCTATGGCCAAGGTACTAGCCTATGGCTTGGGGCTAACCCTAATGACCTAAAACACTATAAGTGACCCTTGTTGACTAAGGGTTGACCAAAGTCAACCTTAGGTCAAAGTTGACCTAGTTAACCTAGAATTGACTAGGATTGACCTAAAATGACTAGTTTAACTAGTTGACTAGTAGACATAGTTTGACTAGATAATTGACCATTGTTGACCAAAGTCAACTATAGGTCAACCATGACCTAATTGACCTAGAAATGGCTTGGATAGACTTAAGAGGACTTGTTGACTAAGTTTTGACTAAACTCTAGGCTATTAACTAGTTGGTTTAGGGCTGACCTATATATGAGTATACTATTGTGACTTGGGTTTTGTGGAAGGACTTATGTAGATTAAGATATGTATGGGTTAAGTTAGATACTTAGAGTCAAGTCATGACTTGAGATGGAATATGGGATTAGCTTGAATGTGGGATTAAGGTTGGTATTATATATATATATATATATATATATATATATATATATATATATATATATATATATATATGTATATATATGTGTGGTATACTTGTATAGGAATTGGTTATACCTTAACCTTGTGGTATTGACTTAGATAGTTGACCATTGACCTAATCACCTAGCTGACTAGTCTTTGTTTGACCCAAAACCTTAGTTGGTCTAAGTTTGACCTAGACTTGACCCAGATTGATCATGTTGACTAGTATTTGACTAGTTTGATTAGAATGTTGACCAAGAGCTGACTTTAACCTAGATTTGACTAACCTTGACTTGTTTGACCTTGTTTGACTTTATTTGACTCAGTTTGATCCCCTGTGACCTAGTATGACTTCCTGTGACCCAGTTTGACTATTGAGTTGACCAAGAGTTGTCTTTTGACCAGATTGACCTAGAATCATGTAGTATGCATTGTATATCTTATTTTTACCATTGTGAATACATTGTGACTTGTATTGCTCTGATTAGGAGCCATACACCTCTCCTCAGACAGTATATCCTCTTCAGACATTCAGTTATCAGGCGAGTACATTCTTTGACCGTTTCATACTTGTTCAGGCTTTACTTCTCGCTCTAGATTACTTTACTTGATGCTGTCACGTTGGTAACACGGATTGGTACTATATGGATCTTTACATGAGATGTTATCCCCCTCGGGAGCATCGGGTACTTCATGTTACGTGTGTTTCACTTTCATCATGTACTCCTGTGCTTCCATCATGCATGTGCACTCATGTGATCATGTACTCTCATGTTCACAGAGCCCTCATGTATACTATCATATGCACCCTTTCATGGGCCCCATGTGATATCATGTATAATAACGTAACTTGTATAGATCCTTGTGTATTGATTGGGGTAACGGGGGAGTAGAAGTGGACATGTGAATAATTCCAAAGTAGTGTAATTATGTGCAAACTCAGTAGTGTAATCATGTATAAATTCTAGCCATTCACATGCCTATCTTGTACTCTACATCACTAGTCACTTATAGTTCTCTATATACAGTAGATATTTTATTACAGCTATCTCTTTTACAGCGTATATTTTCTTTCAGCATTTCCTGTATCTTACTCTATTGCCTGTATCGTATTTCCTAACCTGTTATGAACTGTGTGAGATGTATTGTGCTCGTTCCTGTCCTGACTGGACCTGTTGAAAATATTACAGAGGATGAGGATGAGGCCCTGGTGACTACCTATTATGGAGCAGGACTAGATGATACTTATGTTGTGGACCCTCAGCAGGATCCACCTGCAGCTGAGGATGTTGCCCCAGTAGTCTAGGCTAGTTTAGCTAGACAGTCTTTCGGTATTATCATTTTGTCCCACATTCTGAGTTGTATTTTGAGATGTTGAGATATATAGACTCTTAGACTTATTGTATTATGAGTTGACATTCTGGTGTTATGTTATCCTAGACACTTGGACATTTTTATCTATTCTACTGTTCTCTTTGAGTTACTGTCTATCTATCTATCTTTCATTCTTCTACCCTAGATGTGATTGAGATGTATATTGTTATGTCACCTCCATTCGGAGAGTATAAACTGTACATGTACTTTTATATTGTTAGATGATTGACCTAGGACAGCGTTCTACCGCCGACACTGCGACGTAGGCTGGACGTACCCACTTCTCGTGCCCCTATACGGGGTGCGGGTCGTGACACGTTTTTAGTGGTGGCCCATGCAGGTCAAGTTTATGTAGTGGTATTCGAACTAGAGTATCACTACAGCCTGCGATATGATTTGAGGGATAGGCTTAGTGAGAGAGGATACTCAATCATTGTTAGGATACCTTGAGAGATTCCTGGGATGACCCTTGAGAATCTCATTTGAAATTACGATTTAAATTCATTTTCCCTTGATTGAATTTGATTTTGGAGGATTCACTGTAGAACTTTGAATCCTGGTGTTAGTTGATGATTTGAAATTTTTGTAGTTGTTAATTTAAAATTTTTGTGTTTGATTTAATATCTTTTATTTTAAGGTACTCAATCACATTTATGAGAAAAATCTCATCCGTTTCTTGCCATCTAATTCTCTTGCTAATTGCTTTCCATTGAAATGAACTGCCCCCTCTATTTTTACATCTTGCTCAACTCTTTCTACCAAACTATGTGACTGTACCCCAAACCTGACTTACTCGACAATTTTCTCAAATAAAGACATATTGAGACCTTTTAACCTTGACCTTTGATTAATCGAACCCTAACTATATTCATCTAGTAGCCTATCTATCCCTAGGACTGTGTTCCTAAATTATTTACTGGATTCCTAATTAATTTTATTTCTTGGGTTAATTTTATCTTCTTCAATTTTTGCATCAATTTGTCACGTCTTGAACTCCCACTTTCTATTCTAGATCATTGGACGTCCTTTACCGTGACTTAGACATTCGGAGTATAATACTAGCTGTTACCTCCCAACAAACTTCACATGTAAGACCTAGACTAGCCTACCTTCATGTAGGTATTCTATGTCCTACTAAAACCCGTCTCCTTGTACTCTATTTTCTTGATATGATTTTCTGGTCAAATGGTTAAACTATAACCTCTACCATGATACTAAATTAATTCTTATTTCAATTAGAGATCCATCTTGGCACAATTCTTTCGACCTGGCATGTGATGGTGTTCTGCTTGAATCTTTAAATACTTAACCTTGCACCTTACCTTGAATGCTTGACCCGATTGGTTAAGGATCTTGGACTATGTATTTTCTTTATTATTTCCACCCTTACTTACATCTTATGCTATAAATTTATCCTTAGGTTTTACAATCTTATCCTTTTCAAGCTTGATCATGATATATTTATTGGGTGTACACCCACTAACATAATATCTAATCAGAACCGGCGCATGATGGTCTGATCAACCTATTGCGTTTTGGTTCGCTTTTTCATATATTAATCTACGTGGATGGAGACAGTTAAACTTGCCCTAGAATCTTATCCGCAACAGCCTTGACAATTCTCCTTGGAATTATTTTATCGCCTATGAACCTCGTATTCATATACAGTTGGATTAAATTTAATCATGACCTGGATCTTCATCATTGGATGTTCGTGCTCATACTTGATTTCATTGATTTCCCATCTTGCCCAATCTCGATTGATCAACTTAGATCGTGTCAAGACAAAAATCTATTTGTGATTGTTTGTACCTAAATTTTCAATTTTCTTTTTATGGAATGGTAACTTTAATGATTTCTCATTTGTTAATGACCCATTTTCATATAGGATAGTAGACGACCCTATAGCCTTGATGATTGTTGTTCCCTTACCTTCCCAATTAGGACACCTTAGATTGCTTGTACGTTTTGATACCATAGGACAGTCTTGAT
>JANAVB010001796.1:7924472-7954472 GCA_029216955.1 Iris pallida | reverse complement strand
CTGTCCTGACTGGACCTATTGAAAATATTACAGAGGATGAGGATGAGGCCCTGGTGACTACCTATTATGGAGCAGGACTAGATGATACTTATGTTGTGGACCCTCAGCAGGATCCACCTGCAGCTGAGGATGTTGCCCCAGTAGTCTAGGCTAGTTTAGCTAGACAGTCTTTCGGTATTATCATTTTGTCCCACATTCTGAGTTGTATTTTGAGATGTTAAGATATATAGACTCTTAGACTTATTGTATTATGAGTTGACATTCTGGTGTTATGTTATCCTAGACACTTGGACATTTTCATCTATTCTACTGTTCTCTTTGAGTTACTGTCTATCTATCTATCTTTCATTCTTCTACCCTAGATGTGATTGAGATGTATATTGTTATGTCACCTCCATTCGGAGAGTATAAACTGTACAGGTACTTTTATATTGTTAGATGATTGACCTAGGACAGCGTTCTACCGCCGACACTGCGGCGTAGGCTGGACGTACCCACTTCTCGTGCCCCTATACAGGGTGCGGGTCATGACAGTCTCCGTCCAACGATTGTACTATAACTATTCAAGTTGATTCTATCTTTATTCTTTATATATTTGTGGATGAGATTTAGCATGTCTTGGTTCTCTATATTTTACAGTTTATGTATTTATACGAAGATTCTATACATTGGAGTATTCTTCGTATATCTACAGCTGGCATGTTTGCTTACTTAGTCCTATATGATTTTGGGACTGGGACGTTACAGAGGGTGCGCAGGAAACTGAAGTCTTCAATGAAGATATGGTCCAAGAAGATGTTGTTGTTGAAACAACGATTGAACCAGTACAAGTTGAGCCGTCAGCTAAGCGTATGAGGAGGCCGAAGAACTTCGGAAGTGACTTTGTCTGCCACGTTGCGCAAGCCCAGTTGCGCAAACCCAGTTGCGCTGCACCGGTGCGCGCCCAGCAGGTTGCGCCCAGGTTGCGCTTGGTTGCGCGGGTGCGCTGGGTTGCGCGGGTTGCTCGGGTTGCACGGGTGCGCGGATGCGCTGGTTGCGCCGCGTGCGCAATACGTGCAGTGCGCGCAGCTCAGTGCGCGCAGTTGGCGCAACTTGCAGCAGAACGTGCGTTTGCACGTTCTGGACGGTTGCTACATGTTCGGGGTGGTTTTTACCATGTCCCTAACTTTGTGGCAACCGAGCAGTTGCTGCAGGGCCTATATAAGACATCCTCTCTCTCACAAGGCAAGAAATATATAAGTAATAGAAGCCACCATAGAAAGTTTACAAAGTGTTTTTTTAACACAAGTAAACAGAGAATTCAGAAGTGTTCTTTAACACAGTTCTGATCGAAATTTGCTTGCGAATTCCAGCAGCCTTCGAGAGAGAGGAAAGGCGCCGCACCATCGTTTCTTTTGCACGGGGGTCCGTGTACGATCCGAGGAGTCAGAAGAGCTGAAGTGTTCCAAAGTTCTCCGACGAACTTGCTGGTTCCTGGAAGATATTTGTGTGGGCGAATATAGCTTTGTGCAACGGTGATCATTCACCCCAGTAGACCATCTTCCATCTTTCGCCAGTCATCTTCTTCGTTGCTGTGGAATCCGAAATCTTTTTAGATTCTCGTATATCATATGCTGCTGTAGATTAGGAAATCTTTTTAGATTATCGTAACATCGTCTAACGAGATCTTCTTAGATCTACGTTATACTTGCGCAACCTTCCTAGAAGTGTTGTGTTGGAACATTATTTTTACAATTGTTTTATTTTTTCTGTTTTCTATCGAAAAATTGTGTCCCGACAATAACAGCTTTTTGTATCTAAGTTTTCTCCGATGGATTGTTGCTATGCAACTTTATTGTCTGGATAGCAAATCCTAACCTTGCTAAACTGTAGTTTATAGCATCATACCTAACCTTGATGGGGTTCCTCTGGGCCACGATCTTTGTGGTTGCTCCAAATCCTCCATTCTGTATTTATCGTTTATAAATTTGTATTTATTGCATCATTATTATATTTGGTTACTTTAACTATACTTTGAATGTCAATTTTTTGAAATATTTTGTTGTAATTTTTTTTTTTTTTTTACTGTAAATCCTATATCGACCCATTATCTAAACGGCTCATTGACCCTTAACTCGGCCTAGTATGCAAAAATCAAATTAATCAAAAACCGAACTGTTCTGGTTTGGTTCGATTTTGCAAAATTATGAGACGTTGTCAATTTTCAAAAAAACGATTCAGATGAAATTAGGTTTTCACAAGCTTCAGTTCGTTTGGGCCGAATCTAATTTGAAGTGATTTGCGCTGTGTACATTGCGTATGGGACTCGCTATATGTTCAGCAGGTTTATCCATCGCGTACTAGTTCAATTATGTATATTATAATATTATAATGTACCGATATCTTTTAGTCACTTGAGGAAGAAATCAATTGAAGCTTCTTAGCAGGTTAAGACTGTTGATACGGCGTGTGTAGATTTTCAACTTTTGACAGGTCAATCAACTAAAAATTAATGGATAAGATCCATGGAAGCATTCAACAAAATGTATAGATACATTTATACTCCACCTAACTTTCTACGTCAAGTCACTGTATATATATATTTTGTAGAAAAATATATAAAATTATGTTCTTTTTTATCCCTAATAATATAGACCGTTTCATACAAGTCATTTATGTGACCTTGACCCTTAAGAAAATCAGTCATTCTAAGCATGCTAATTGTTTGGTTTTTGTTATAGACCAAATCCCTAAAACTATGGTAAAGCCTCTATTCTTTTATTGGATGTTTATTGTAGTTAGTTTTATTCCAACTTTTTATTGATTATGTCCAACTAATAACTATCTTATATTATTTAAAGATCTCAAGATTTATCGTCAAGACAACCGGTTATAAGTATAACTGTTACGCTCCACTACTGAAATACGGAGAATCGAAACGTGATCAAGCTAGTTATATATGCACTAAAGGGGGAATGGCACACCGTAGTAAAATCACAATTGCCCAAGATAAGGGGTACATACTACAAACCAATACTCTTCATTAGATATCATAGATAATCTTTGTCTAAATCCAGAAAGAAGAAAGCAGTAGGATATGACATAAAATAAAGTAGAAATACTTTCTAGACGATCTATCATAAATGATCATAAAAGTAGTACAACAAAATAAAATATTAAACAAGTGTCATAATACAAGATCACATAGTCAACTGCAGTCTAAATATACAATCTATAAACCAAACCTATATTTTATATAACTTAGTATTAGTCGAATAGGAATTGCTAAATCATTTGAATTGGACCATCTATTGCATATCAATCAGAATATATTTTAAAGCGTAGTATCGATTTCTGATAAGTATTGAAACCTATTACGGTTAAAGGAATTATCAATACCTTACAAAATATATTTTTATTTGAAAGTATTTGTTTATATGTG
This sequence comes from Iris pallida, assembly GCA_029216955.1. Taxonomy (NCBI): domain Eukaryota; kingdom Viridiplantae; phylum Streptophyta; class Magnoliopsida; order Asparagales; family Iridaceae; genus Iris; species Iris pallida. The sequence continues at coordinate 7,951,051 of JANAVB010001796.1, read as the reverse complement.
ATGAGTATCATTTCATTTTATTCCAGTAGTATAAGTTTCATTTTGAACTCTATGTTTCTAACCTACATATTTTTTTGGTTTGGAAGAACAATTATAGTAAGACTAATAGTAATTGATAGAGTAGCCAATGTAAGAAGAATCCCTTCTTCTTAATATCTTGCGTTATCTATTTGTCATATATAACTGCGTGTATTCAATATTGAATTATTCCACCAAAGGAGTTAACCCAAGAAGAATTTTATTGAGAATTGATCCGGTCATTATATAACTTGTGAAAATTTGAACTCGATATACAAAGGAAACTCTGTCGAAAATTCTAATTTTTTTGGAAGATAATAATATTTCAAAACCAATAATTTCTGATCATATTAAACCCTAATTGGATAATTATATATTAGTTAGAGGTAGACCCTCGACAACCCTGAATATACATAAGGGTCGAACAATATAAGTTTAGACTCATAGGATACAGACATGCAGACACGAAAACGAAACAAATATTTAGTTTCAGCAGTGACTATCTTATTCTATTAGATGGTATATTATGTTGAGATGTATCCTCGTACTACGTGATACTTAGTACAGATATCGAGATACATACCTTGTCTCATCCCATTGGATGAAATTTTTTTGCTGGATACTATTTTTCGTATTTACGATATACCTAGGGTGTAACTCGGATCGAGTTACATACATGAGCCACAAAAAAATATTTTAAAAATATAATAGAAATAGAAATTGTTTGTGATTGTTGAATATAGCATTGGGTGAGGGAGAACAACATGGATCACATCATATAAATTTTTTGTAATATAAATAATGCAAAAACTTATCAGTTTATGTTACCTCCTTGGACAAGGTCTTACGAAGGAAGGATGTGAGTGCTTAACTCACTTACCTGTGCACAACACCTAGACAAGTCTATTTCGATATAAAATTTTTATTAAGTGTTTAATGATACGTCTCGTCTTTATTTCCTACTTGGGAAAGGACCGGACTACTAAGCATCGTGCCACCCAGAAATAACATGATCTCAGGTCATGAGATTATTACCGATAAACTAGTCAAGCGTGAGATCCAAAGATTATTCTATAAATTGCATCATTATTTTGGAAAATTGTATTGTGATTGTGTTAGTGATTATTAGGTCGTAAAGTTAGTTCAAATACTGAAGAATCGATAGAATAAAAATATTTTATAGTCACATTTCAAGTTATCACTATAATACATGCTTATGGTTTGTTCATTTTTAACTTCCTATCTGAGGATTGGATCGTGAACTTTGTCATCTATTGTTTTATTTTACTTACCTCATCGTTCTTGAATCGAGAACATGAACGTCTTTGATGACCTAGTATTTGTTCAATAGATGAAGGCATGACATTCGACGAGACTATCTTTGTATAACTTGGATGAATTTGAGGAGTGAATGTAGAATGAGAAAAGCAACAATTTTTTTAGTTGTGATCTTCTTATGTAAATTAATCTTTTTGGAAATCTAGACATATGAATTGTATATATGAATAGTTATATGTTAATAGAAGTATATTTGTAGAAATGTTAATATAGCTTACCATTGTCTATACTTTATCCTAAAACTTTACATGTGACAATCGTTCCTTTATCCTAGAACTTTATAGACAATCGTTGATACGAATATCAGTATATTCGTACCGTATATGGCCTAAGATGCGGGATGTGACACACTATCTTAAACTATCCTATAACTCCTGATATTATTCTAGATAATAGAAGTATACTTGAAGAGCGAGTGCAAGAAATCTCATATCTGAGAATTACGAAATCTTCGTCCAATATGCTAGCTAGATGAGATATGGAGTAAAATGAGATAATCATCGATGATATCTTTGCATATTTAATAGCCACTGAAATTATAAAGTGCGACAATATTGGGTTGCTTTCTGTTAAAGAATGCTAGCATAGAACTATTTGGTCAAAATGAAAAGAACCAATCTAGGTCGAATTAGATTCCTTAGCGAAAATGTTTTTGGGTCTGTAGTTCTAACACCAACCAATGTAAAACTTGTCGGATACAAGTTGATCTTTGTAAGGAAGCATAATGAGGAAATAAAATATTGCAATATAAAGAACACCCCATAGTGTAATTAAGCTTCTCTCAACTCCCTAGGATTTACTATGACGAGACTTATTCTCATATAATGGATGCTATTATATATGTTCCGCTACCTTATCATTTTGGTATATTTCAAAAAGCTGAACATGTAACTGATGGATGGTTACCACATATCTATAAAGGAATTAGATAATAAAATCTATATGAAGTTTCCTAAAGGACTTCATCTAACTAATTCAAATAATTCTGTACCACGAAATATACTCTTAATCAGGTTGAGGTATTCACTTTATGGATTAAAATTATATACGCATATGTTGTATAACCGCCTATGTGAGTATTTGATCAGTTATGGATATGTAAAAAAAAGGAATTAAGTCATTGCATGTTTATCAAGAAATCACGATCCAAATTTGAGATTGTAGCAGTCTATTTTGATGACATGAATCTAATTGGAACTTTTGAAGAGCTAGAGAAAACTGTCTCGCCAAGTCGGAATTTGAGAAGAAAAATCTTGGATTTTTTTTTGCTTAGGCCTATAACTTGATCATTATACTGAGTCTTTTGATCCACCACTCACCCAGAAAGTGTTACATCGATTTCATATAGACAAAGCAAAACCTTCAAATATACTCATGATTATCCATTCTCTAGATGCTAAACGAGACCCATTTCATCCTAAAGAAGACGATGAAGAGGAAATAACCTGAAGTTCTGCATCTAAGGAAAATATGTGTATTATCATACTTAGCTCAATGCTCTAGATCAGACACATCTCGTTTGTTGTGAATTTCTTAACTAGATTTAGTGTTGAGCCAACATGTCACCTATAGAATTACATTAAAGACATCAATCTTTTGTTACCTAATTAAGGGTAGTAAGAAAATGAGCTTATTCTATCCATATGCATCTCATAATAGATAAAAATTCCTTGATCCTCGGATAATACGCTCCTTGTCTCACAAGACGAGATCCTAAAGTGGTTATGTCTTTACCATTTGGGATATATATAATACTTTGGAAGTCTACCAAGTAGATCCTGGTTGTCATTTTTTCAAATCATATCAAACTTATCGCCCTCATGATGTCACTCAGGAGTGCATATGGCCACGAGCTAATATTGAGCACATTCGAACCACAAGCGGGTTTCTCTTCGATCAACAATGTACCAACTAATCTATGAAGACAACACCACATGTATTGACCAGATGATGAAATGCTACATCCAGGAAGACAACACAAAGCAAATTATACTGAAGTTTTTTTTTCCTCTCATCGACAAGAACACAAAAGATTGAAGCCAAGCAGATCCGATTCCAGGACAACTTGGTCGACTTATTCACAAAGTCTACCAAAGTCCACTTTTCTAGAAGATCATTCGTGGTATCAAATTGATAAGGTTCTCTGAATTGCAATGCTTACAGTTTTGGGAAAATGTCAAAACCAAGAAAGTATCTATAAAGATACTTACTCGACGTTTTTCTTAGCTTATAAGAGCATTTCCACTGTATTTTTGGCATCCTACCTAAGAAGGTTTTAATGAGGTACCTACAACGGGATAATCATACCTCTATGTATTTTTATGTTCTAAGATGTATGGATATCGATTCACTTTCAAATTTCCTTCAATTACGGTTTTTCCCAAAAGGTTATCTGAATCAAGGATTTTGGAGAAGTCTGTATACCCCTGAGGACATATGCTTCATGAAGACTGATGTAGATCATCCATGAAGACTGATCATTCCTCAAGGGTGATACAGATTGTCTATTAAGTTATGCGCACTCAAGGGGGACTAAGATCTCAACAATTATCCTCAACAAAATCACACTCGCGCGGGAGGGAGAGGGGGTGGCGGCTGGGAGGCTCGAATCCTGTCGTCTCTGTTTGGTGTCCATACTGCTATCAACATGAGCTACAAGTGCTGGACATATTACATCCACTTTAACGATAACAAATGACACCCCCCAAAAAAAAAAAACTATTGTAATCTTTGTTACAAGAAAAATTGATGTAAATATCATATACCAAAAACCGCCAACGAAACACTCTCTAAGTTTTAAAACTTCGAACATCATATGGGTGTTGAGTACATACATACAAAAGACGCCTTTCCCATTCCTTTCACCAAAGTGAACGCTCGGACCGCAACGGCAGCCAAATTTTGTCAACAACGTAAAGATCATTCCATCTTTCCATCTTATCTCTCTATATATATTATATATACAACTTCTCCAGTCCTCCTCGCCTCATCATCTCAAGATTACTTAGTATGGCGTCGACCGAGATGACTAACTCTGCAGCCGCCGCAGCCTCGAGCAAGACCGCGCCGGAGCACGGCTACGGTGCTGCTCCGCCCACTCGTGCAGCACCGAACCACTTCGGTTTCGATTTCGCGCTGAGGCTGCTCCTCTTCGCGTCTTCCCTGTCGGCGCTCGTGCTCATGGTGACCAGCAAGCAGACCAAGCTCTTCCCCACCTCGCTGCCCCCGCCGCTCCCTCCCTTCGTCTCCAAGGACGCCAAGTTCACTCACTCCCCTGCCTTCATGTAAGCCAGCTCCTATCTATTTGTTGTACCTGCATGTTCTTTCTTTTTGTATGAAATATAAATTCATATTTATTTTATTTGAACTATTGAGGTTAGTAACGAGGTTTGAATTATTAAGTTTACTAATGGTGCCAATAATTGCAGTAAACAAATTAAATTGTCCTTTCACAAATTAAAATGATAAAAAAAAGCCAGAAGGAAAATAAAAATAAAAATAACATATTAACACTAATATGGCGGAGTAGCTTACGTTAAGTTTAACACTAATAATAAATTCGGAGATAATAATAAAATGGGAGATGATATTTTGTCCGTGGATGTGACCGTTATACCACATGGTAGCAGCCCACTGCCCTCGTTAGGTCGGGTCCGCCACATGAAATCTCTTCAATGGAAGGAAGACACGTGTCGGATCCGCCACATGAAATCTCTTCAATGGAAGGAAGACACGTGGCGGACAGACCAAAACTACGGGCCAGTGTTGTGGTCAAGGTTGCAGCATCTAACAAAATTTGCCTTTATGTTTCTATATTGTCCAGAAGAGAGTTTGGATATGGATTACGGTTAACTTGGGATGACCGTTAGATTTCGTTTAAGTTCTCATATTATTCGAAATTTGCGTTTAGTTTTAGGTATCGTATTTTATTAAAAAGGAAAATACTTTATGTACTTCCAAAATCTCATTCCTCCATGTCATTTGGCCACATGCTCCTCTCCTATTCGCTCATATCTTCCCCCAATCTCTCTCCCTATTTGTTTGGATCAATAAAAAAGTGCCACATGCCGGAAGAACATGGAGGGATAAAATTTTTGGAGCTACATATAGCATCACTCTATTAGAAATTTTTGTTTATGTTTACACCATAAGTACGAGACTCAAACTTTCTTTTGTTGACAATATAGAGACCTAGACGAAAAGACTAAGGGCCTGTTTGGTTACATATTTAAAAGCAGTTTTCTGCTTTTTAACTCAAAACCCACCGAAAATCGTGTTTGGCAGCCCACTATTTAAAATTTGTTTTTCCAAATTTTTTTAAGAAATTAGAGTTATAACTCTGCTTTCAGAGAGCAGAAAAATTCTGTTTTCCCAAAAAAAATTCTTGGTCCAGCGGAGAAAAGAAGTGGGGGCCCCACACCCCACATCACCCCCCCCCCCCCCTCCCAACACTCTCTCTCGATTCTCTCTCCTCCCTCATTCTCTCAACCCTCTCCCCTTCCTCACCCGCTCCCCCTCCTTCTCCTTCTCCTTCTCAGCCCTCTCCCTCTCCCCCTCCTTCTCAGCCCTCTCCCTCTCCCCCTCCTCACCCGCTCCCCCTCCTTCTCAGTCCTCCCCCTCTCCCTCTCCCCCTCCTTCTCAGCCCTCTCCATATGTTTCCCAAACGTCCCCGACCCAAACCCTAGAACTCGCTGCCGCCACGACGAACTTCGACGACATCCCCCTCCGGCACGACGAACTTCGGCGACCTCCCCCTCCGCCGGTTTCTCCAAGTCCCTCGCTGCCGCCACGACGAACTTCGGCGACCTCCCTCTCCGCCGGTTTCCCCAACGTCCCTCGTTGCCGTCACGAGAACTTTGGCGACCTTCTCCTCCGCCACGACGAACTTCGTCGACCTCTCTCTCAGCCGGTTTCCCCAACATCCCTCTTTGCCACCACGACGAACTTCGTCGACCTCCTCAAACTCGCTGTCGCCGTCGAAGAACTCGAACGGAGTGGACAGTAGTGTGTGTCGGACACGAACAGAGTGGCACGGCGAGGCCGTGCTACTCCGTCTCCGTCGACGGCGAGGCCGTGCTACTTCCTCTTCGTCTTGGTCTGTCACGCCCCAGAACCAGAATACTGGAGAGCGGGGGCTGACATAGCCAGCTACGTATAATGAAATGGAATCTACGTCACTATACGGTCACGGCTGTCTAGATATATGAGGGTTTAACTACAATCCATCAGTCTCCTATGGTCAAGATCAAACCTATTGTCTCAATCACAAGCAAGTAGTAACAGTTATAAGATGTCAGAGCACCAAATATACAATAGTAAGGCGTCCCATACATTACATATTGGATGATCATGAAGCTAGTCGTACAAAATGTCAGGACTAGCAAGAGTTTTAGTCAATACATGATCAACCCTAGGATTTGTCAATCATGTTACAAGCCCGTAGGCAGACAGTAAATAAAGGTGCAATACGAGCTAACACGTGCTCGCCGGCTAAACGCCTCAAAAGAATAATTTTACAAATAGAGTGGAAGGACAAAAGAAACCCACTCGTTGCCCTGGTTACGCCTGGTGGTCACCATCGGACTGGAAGACAGGTGGATCCTCTGTTGCTGCTCCGATATCTGGCCACACAAAACCAGCTGGGTCAGACCCCAGAAGAGCAAGTGCCACAAAGGAGGCTTCACTTAGGAACTAAAACCAGCAATTAGCACAAGAATATAATGACATAATAAAAGACATTAATTAAGAAAAGGCATGACCGGTGATATACGATGTGATAACCATGGGACTATTCAGATAACCAAGTTACAACCCGTAAACCAAACAAGGACCGGGGTTGTAACTCTTCATCTGAACGGAACTTGGTATCCCCACCATTTATCAATAAGGCCAGTGTAAATAATCACGATCTTGACGTAAGGTAAAGCATGTCGAGCATGTCATGGGGTACAACAAGACAATAAATGAAGAGAGAACACAGAACTGCTCCGGGAGCCAGGTTACAACCCGTAAACCAAACAAGGACCGGGGTTGTAACCCTTCGCCTGAACAGAACTGATCCCCTGATCTTTATTGTAAAAAAAACAAACACAAGTAATCATGTCATGTAACAATCTTGTACAGGATCGAGGCAAGAATAGACAGGGTTAGACTCCATTCAATCATTCACGGCCAAGCAATAAGTACGGCTTGATACTTTAACTAACTAGGGTTATCACAGGCCTAGTTACTAGCAAGATGCAATGAGATTATTCCACAGCCACAAGTCCTGCAGACTATCCAGGTTATCCTGGTCGAAATATCATGTCAGGGGGTGCAACACGTGACAGTGTGCTGGAAATGTGCCCTACTCGTCGGCAGGCTACAAGTCCTAGAGCGCCCAGATAACGAAATTGCCTGTAGCAGGAAAATCTCCTCATGACTACTGTGTTAATCTAGTTATTAGCCTTAGTCCATTTCAGTAGGTAATCCTGACCGTGGAACTCAGGGGTCCATCCTAAGCATGATGCAAGACAAGACTGGTTTAATGCACAAGCACAATCGTCCACGGTGTCCAGGTTATTCATACTTATCAAGTCATATCATGCTAGCCGTCGCAACAGCAGTTCGAGAAATATCATGTCAGGTTTATTTGTCAAGAGTGCGCCACGGCGGGCCACTATCAAGAATTACCATGTCAAGTTATCATGTCAAATTGTCAGGTCAAGTTATCATGTCAGGAGTACACCACGGCGGGTCACTATCTGGTCATGTCATGTCCACTTGGTACTTGTCAAGAGTGCGCCTTAACAGGCCACTATCGTGTTCTATCCTTACATTATCATGAACGAGAGAAACTTGCATAAAATAACTAGTGACATATTCTTGCTGCTAAGGAAAAGATCTACAACTTCCACGTTGGGAGTTGGGAGAAATTCGAGCAATAATTCAGTCAATTAGGACATATAACAGTTAGTAATAGTCAAAATATGTATTATGCGGCCTATTCTGCGACATGCATGCAACTGCGACACCATATGCGCCTACTGCGACATGATATGCGTCTATCGCGACATGCGCCTCATGTGGCTCAACTGCGACATAATATGCGCCTACCGCGACATGCGCCTCATTGCAACATGCGCCTCATTGCAACATGTGCCTTCTGCGACATGAGATGCGGCTACTGCGACATGCGCTTCATTGCAACATGCGCCTTCTGCGACATGCGCCTTCTGCGACATGCTGTGCGACTACCGCGACATGCGCTTCATTGCAACATGCGCCTTCTGCGACATGCGCCTTCTACGACATGATATGCGGCTACTGCGACATGCACTTCATTGCAACATGCGCCTTCTGCGACATGCGCCTTCTGCGACATGATATGCGGCTACTGCGACATGCGCTTCATTGCAACATGCGCCTTCTGCGACATGTGCCTTCTGCGACATGCGCCTTCTGCGACATGATATGCGGCTACCGCGACATGCGCTTCATTGCAACATGCGCCTTCTGCGACATGTGCCTTCTGCGACATGATATGCGGCTACCGCGACATGCGCTTCATTGCAACATGCGCCTTCTGCGACATGCGCCTTCTGTGACATGATATGCGTCTATCGCGACATGCGCTTCATTGCAACATGCGCCTTCTGCGACATGCACTTCATTGCAACATGCGCCTTCTGCGACATGCGCCTTCTGCGACATGATATGCGGCTACAGCGACATGCGCTTCATTGCAACATGCGCCTTCTGCGACATGCGCCTTCTGCGACATGATATGCGTCTATCGCGACATGCGCTTCATTGCAACATGCGCCTTCTGCGACATGCGCCTTCTGCGACATGCTGATTATGCTGCAGATGAACCTAGAAATGACCAGAAATTGTTTTGGTCATAACTTCCTCATCCGAAGCCGAAATCAAGTGAAACAAAAGCCAAAACTGCATGAAATTGAATTCTCTACAACATAGAAACACTAGTTTTCGAAAATAACCAAGTTTTAAAGATCAAAATCAAGAAAAACCGAAAAGTTTACAAACTTAGATCTACAAGAATCCATCCATCAAATCCAAAAATGTCAAGTTCTAAAGAGGCTTAGAATCAAGTAAGGAAGAGAATGGAACAATAAAACATGAGAACCATCATGAAGCAAGTTTGCACTTGCCTAAGCTCTCTCTCTCTCTCTTTCTCCTGGTGGTTGAAGAAGTAATGGTGGAGAGTAAATGAAGAAGGAAATAATGATGAGAGAGAAAAGGAAGGGGTTATAAGTAAAGAGGGTGGTGGTAGGTAGGAGGGTTCACCCTTGGTTCATGATGAACCAAAGCAAACCAAGCCAAGCCGAACCAACCCAAGAATAAACCAATCAATGAAATGCTAGAATAAATCAAGTAGGAAGACATGCAATACGGGTCAAATTACGTATACGTATTCCAAATACGTAATACGAGATCTGGGTATTACAACTCTACCCACCTTAAAAGAATTCCGTCCTCGGAATTTAATTAAGAGGCTAGAGGGACAAGAACAAGCTATACTAATCTCAGGCAAGCTATACTAAGCAATCAATCATGCAATCATGTATGTAAGCAAGGAAATCGAAGGCACGAGAAAGAGGGAAGATATCCTGCTAGGAACCTCTCTGCCGGTTCTGAATCTGAGCTTGGACCAGGGTATACTGTTGGGGTCCTTGCTGCTGGAATACTTGGGTCTGAGACGGCAATGGCCTCGAAGGCTGGTACTGCTGTTGTACTGGTGCTGGTGCTGGTCCCCTTACCGAGGGACTAGTCTGGGCCGATGACGAACTAGCCCTATTCGGACAGGACCCTATCTTGTGGTCCGGTGCTCCACAAGCCAAACATAATCCCTGAGCTCTGCGACACTCCGAAACAATGTGTCCTGGCTTCCCACAATGAGTGCAGCCCATTGTGGAAGACTGCTTCTGCTTCTGCTGCTGAGGAGACGTGACCGACGTCACTGAGGCCGCCTGCCTCGGAGTTTCAATTATCAAAGCCCTGACTGCCGGGGCTGGTGCTGAAGACTGGGTCATCTGGCCGTGAGATCGCTTCCGACCTCCGGTCCTGTCCACTATCCTGTGGGAGGTATACTCGTGCCTCCTAGCTGCTCTCAATACTGCATCGAAGGTTTGATGCTCAAACTACTCCACTGCCAATAAAATCTCGAGATGGAGCCCCTGCTGGAATCGCTGGGCTCTGTCGAACTCGGTTGCCACCAAAGTGGGAGCAAACCGACTAAGCCTGGAAAACTCGGCCGCATACCCGTCGACCGTTCTGCCTCCTTGCTTCAGGTTGGTGAACTTGGTCTGTAGATCGTACCGAGCCACCGCATCGAAGTACTTCGTCTGGAATCTCTCACGAAATACTGCCCAAGCAATGGGTGCCACTAATCCAACGGCCTGTGCTGTCCACCAGCTGCGGGCAAGATCCAATAACTGTAGACGCACCACGGCCACCTTCTCGTCTTCTGGGGTTCTGGCTGCCTCTAGAATAACTTCAGTATCCTAGAGCCACGCATCAGCAGCAATAGCATCTTCACTGCCATCGAATAACGGAGGGTTCAGGTGCTTGAAACTGTTGGCTGCACTGTTCCTTGGATGACCGTCTCTGTTCAGAGCATCTGCCACCGCCTGTTGCAAGGCATCTCCTCGACGATTTTGAGAAGCTAACAATGATCTGATGAGACCCACCAAAGTGCCATCATCAGGCTCTGCAGGCTGGACTGGCTGAACTGGCGGCTCTCCTTCAGTAGGTACGACTCGGGAGGCTGCTCCTGAGTGCTGGGCCTGATCTTCTGGTTGTTGGTGGTCCACGGGAGGTGATCTGCCTTGCTGATCGGCAGGTCCAGGTTCAATGCGGCTGAAGAAGACGACATGGGAACAATAAGAAAGGACCAGGACAGATCAACGATTACAAGCATGTGATCAGGACAAGAATTTCAGGAATCAAGAGGATACGGGCAGAGATCAAGGGCGAGTACTGATTGAGACATCTATCTGGTAAACCCCCACATATCTTGATTGACAAGACCTGCATGGGCCACCACTAAAACTATGTCACGCCCCAGAACCAGAATACTGGAGAGCGGGGGCTGACATAGCCAGCTACGTATAATGAAGTGGAATCCACGTCACTATACGGTCACGGCTGTCTAGATATATGAGGGTTTAACTACAATCCGTCAGTCTCCTATGGTCAAGATCGAACCTATTGTCTCAATCACAAGCAAGTAGTAACAGTTATAAGATGTCAGAGCACCAAATATACAATAGTAAGGCGTCCCATACATTACATATTGGATGATCATGAAGCTAGTCGTACAAAATATCAGGACTAGCAAGAGTTTTAGTCAATACATGATCAACCCTAGGATTTGTCAATCATGTTACAGTCCGTAGGCAGACAGTAAATAAAGGTGCAATACGAGCTAACACGTGCTCGCCGGCTAAACGCCTCAAAAGAATAATTTTACAAATAGAGTGGGAGGACAAAAGAAACCCACTCGTTGCCCTGGTTACGCCTGGTGGTCACCATCGGACTGGAAGACAGGTGGATCCTCTGTTGCTACTTCCGATATCTGGCCACACAAAACCAGCTAGGTCAGACCCCAGAAGAGCAAGTGCCACAAAGGAGGCTTCACTTAGGAACTAAAACCAGCAATTAGCACAAGAATATAATGACATAATAAAAGACATTAATTAAGAAAAGGCATGACCGGTGATATACGATGTGATAACCATGGGACTATTCAGATAACCAAGTTACAACCCGTAAACCAAACAAGGACCGGGGTTGTAACTCTTCATCTGAACGGAACTTGGTATCCCCACCATTTATCAATAAGGCCAGTGTAAATAATCACGATCTTGACGTAAGGTAAAGCATGTCGAGCATGTCATGGAGTACAACAAGACAATAAACGAAGAGAGAACACAGAACTGCTCCGGGAGCCAGGTTACAACCCGTAAACCAAACAAGGATCGGGGTTGTAACCCTTCGCCTGAACAGAACTGATCCCCTGATCTTTATTATAAAAAAAACAAACACAAGTAATCATGTCATGTAACAATCTTGTACAGGATCGAGGCAAGAATAGACAGGGTTAGACTCCATTCAATCATTCACGGCCAAGCAATAAGTACGGCTTGATACTTTAACTAACTAGGGTTATCACAGGCCTAGTTACTAGCAAGATGCAATAAGATTATTCCACAGCCACAAGTCCTGCAGACTATCCAGGTTATCCAGGTCAAAATATCATGTCAGGGGGTGCAACACGTGGCAGTGTGCTGGAAATGTGCCCTACTCGTCGGCAAGCTACAAGTCCTAGAGCGCCCAGATAACGGAATTGCCTGTAGCAGGAAAATCTCCTCATGACTACTGTGTTAATCTAGTTATTAGCCTTAGTCCATTTCAGTAGGTACTCCTGACCGTGGAACTCAGGGATCCCATCCTAAGCATGATGCAAGACAAGACTGGTTTAATGCACAAGCACAATCGTCCACGGTGTCCAGGTTATTCATACTTATCAAGTCATATCATGCTAGCCGTCGCAACAGCAGTTCGAGAAATATCATGTCAGGTTTATTTGTCAAGAGTGCGCCACGGCGGGCCACTATCAAGAATTACCATGTCAAGTTATCATGTCAAATTGTCAGGTCAAGTTATCATGTCAGGAGTGCACTACGACGGGTCACTATCTGGTCATGTCATGTCCACTTGGTACTTGTCAAGAGTGCGCCTTAACAGGCCACTATCGTGTTCTATCCTTACATTATCATGAACGAGAGAAATTTGCATAAAATAACTAGTGACATATTCTTGCTGCTAAGGGAAAGATCTACAACTTCCACGTTGGGAGTTGGGAGAAATTCGAGCAATAATTCAGTCAATTAGGACATATAACAGTTAGTAATAGTCAAAATATGCATTATGCGGCCTATTCTGCGACATGCATGCAACTGCGACACCATATGCGCCTACTGCGACATGATATGCGTCTATCGCGACATGCGCCTCATGTGGCTCAACTGCGACATAATATGCGCCTACCGCGACATGCGCCTCATTGCAACATGCGCCTCATTGCAACATACGCCTTCTGCGACATGAGATGCGGCTACTGCGACATGCGCTTCATTGCAACATGCGCCTTCTGCGACATGCGCCTTCTGCGACATGCTGTGCGGCTACCGCGACATGCGCTTCATTGCAACATGCGCCTTCTGCGACATGATATGCGGCTACTGCGACATGCGCTTCATTGCAACATGCGCCTTCTGCGACATGCGCCTTCTGCGACATGATATGCGGCTACTGCGACATGCGCTTCATTGCAACATGCACCTTCTGCGACATGCGCCTTCTGCGACATGCGCCTTCTGCGACATGATATGCGGCTACCGCGACATGCGCTTCATTGCAACATGCGCCTTCTGCGACATGCGCCTTCTGCGACATGATATGCGTCTATCGCGACATGCGCTTCATTGCAACATGCGCCTTCTGCGACATGCGCCTTCTGCGACATGCTGATTATGCTGCAGATGAACCTAGAAATGACCAGAAATTGTTTTGGCCATAACTTCCTCATCCGAAGCCAAAATCAAGTGAAACAAAAGCCAAAACTGCATGAAATTGAATTCTCTACAACATAGAAACACTAGTTTTCGAAAATAACCAAGTTTTAAAGATCAAAATCAAGAAAAACCGAAAAGTTTACAAACTTAGATCTACAAGAATCCATCCATCAAATCCAAAAATGTCACGTTCTAAAGAGGCTTAGAATCAAGTAAGGAAGAGAATGGAACAATAAAACATGAGAACCATCATGAAGCAAGTTTGCACTTGCCTAAGCTCTCTCTCTCTCTTTCTCCTGGTGGTTGAAGAAGTAATGGTGGAGAGTAAATGAAGAAGGAAATAATGATGAGAGAGAAAAGGAAGGGATTATAAGTAAAGAGGGTGGTGGTAGGTAGGAGGGTTCACCCTTGGTTCATGATGAACCAAAGCAAACCAAGCCAAGTCGAACCAACCCAAGAATAAACCAATCAATGAAATGCTAGAATAAATCAAGCAGGAAGACATGCAATACGGGTCAAATTACGTATACGTATTCCAAATACGTAATACGAGATCTGGGTATTACATGGTCTACGGCGAGGCCGTGCTCGGCGTCGGGAGGAGGACGAGCTCGAGATTCAACTCATCCCCCGCAGGCAGATCTGGACACGGATACGAAAAAAATGTGGGGACACAAATTGGACACAAACACATTAATTTTAATATAAATATTTTATAAAATTTTTATAAAAACTATTTTCACAAAATATTTTACCAAACAATGTTTGTAAAAAAATAAATTACCAAACAGAATTTTGAACTTTCATTTCATAAAACCACTTTCCAGATGAAAGTAACCAAACGCAAAGTCAGAATTTTTACACTCAGAAAACAACTTTATAACTTACTTTCAAAAAACTGTTTTCAGAAAAAAAATTCAGAAAGTATATCAAAACGGACCCTTAAATAACCCAACCCAAAAATGAATATGAATATTTAGTTGCAATAGTCCATAAACTTCGTCTTTCGTCTAATTAACAACTGCTTTTGCAATGAATGAAGATATCTGGTCGCGGCACTAGCAACAACTTCCTTCTACAGCGTCGTCACGTTCCTGGCGTCCGCCTCCGCCATGGCAAAACCATCTCCATCGACTAAGCTGCTCTTCAGTTTGATCCTCTTCGACGCGGTAATTAATATAATAACTTTGGTAGCATCGATCTTGATCTGGCTAATTCTTGACTCTCTCTCTCTCTCTCTCTCTCTCCCTATATATTGATTGATTGTTAGGGATACTTTGACTTTGGGTCTCAAAAAAGTTTTAAAATTTGTGTTTGGATCTCCATAATATACATAATTAGTATTTGGCTCTCAAAAGTGTCACTAGTGTCACCAAAAGTGTCATTAGTTTTTTTGGTGACACTTTTAAGACCAAAACGTTAATTATGTATAATACGGAAATCCAAATATAAATTTCATAACTTATTTGAGATCCAGAGTCTAAATATCCCATATATATATGTAGTTCTAACTAAGCTAGGTATATATATTTTCAGTTGATGGCAGGAGTGATGGCTTCGGCGACGGGCTCCGCCGGGTCGGTCGCGTACGTAGGACTGAAGGGCAACAACCACGTTGGGTGGAACAAGATATGCAACAGATTCGGCAAGTTCTGCCGACACGTCGGGGCCTCGTCGGCGCTCTCTCTCGTGTCCTCGCTCGTGCTCGTCCTCCTCGTCGTGCTGTCGACCTACTCCTTGTACCGCCGCAGCCGTTGAGGCTTCTTCTCGGCGTACTACAACATGTTCTATGTACAAGAATTAGGGAAAAGAAGGGCGCGCCTATGTATGTTTTGATCTTGTGTGTGTTTGCCAGTACTGTCTAGTGTTTATGTTTGCTATTTTCAGGTTGTCTAATGTGTAATCTCTCTGTAATTTCAATGGAGTGTTGGTTTCTTCTTCATTTTATTCATCCACTCTTCATTATTTAGATGTACTTATTTGAAAGGTTCGCAGGGATCCTTTCTATGAGTATCGAGAACGACCACGGTATCAGCAAGTTTCGGATCGGAGTATCAAAAAAATTTAATATCAGAAAACAAATATTTATTAATAAAATTTAAAATTTTCAAAAAAAAATATTTTATACATTAAACATAAAATTAATTAACACATTTGCTCTCCAACGTCCCAAACTACAAGTCAACCACTTGTATGGTCTATATGCTTCAAATAAGAAAAGTAGAGGTCCATACGTCATCAATAATGCATGAGAAAGTAGGGGGTGAGCATTCGGTTTATTCGGTTTAAACCGAACCGAATAACCCAAAATCGAATTGGACCGAAACCGAATAAGCAAAATCAAAACCGAACCGAATTGGCCCAAAACCAAATCAAACCGAACCGAATTAAATCGGTTCGGTTTTCGGTTTATTCGGTTTATTCATATATTTTTGATTTTTTTGAGCTTTTTTGTTAATATATAAAGTAGCTAAATATACATAGACATATTTAGTATATACCTATATATATTTAGTATATACCTATATATATTAATACTTATATATATAGTACACACACACACACATACACATACACACACACACACAGATATATATATATATATATATATATATATATATATATTAATTAATTAAATTTTTTTATTCGGTTTTCGGTTTTGGACCGAAACCGAAACCCAAAACCGAAACCGAATAAGAAAATTTAGTATTTTCAAAACCGAAATCGAACCGAAACCGAACCGAACCTCTTATTTGGTTCGGTTTTCGGTCCAAAACCGAATAATGCTCACCCCTAGGAGAAAGTTATTGGTAGAGAAGAAGGTTACGAAATTTATTTGTAGACCATACGATGACTCCATGAGATATCTCGGAATTCACATTTAATGTCTTGTGATATATTTCCAAACCGAGATTCCAAGACTCCAACTTCTATCTAGATTCATATGCTACAAGCCACACAATTAACTTAATAGATTGTTGCAATTTCAGGAATTGAAATTCTGAGAATTCCGTGTCTTTTCTAACAAATGGTCTTTAATAATGAATCCTGATACAACAATAAGAGTTTAGAGCCTTAATTACTCAAGAATTAGTTAGTTAGACTTTGTATGTCATATTTTTCTATCTTCTCCTTTAATCCATGTTCGACTATGTACAAGCATCTCCTTATATAAATAATATTCGTTGCACATCAATAAAATTATTTCAATCATTGATGAGACTACTAGCATCTCTATGTAGTACTAAAATATCTCATCTCACCACAGTGGGGAGAAAACTTAAATACAGAAGGATGTTTCAAAATTTTGATACATTTTCTATATGACAAGTGGATCTCACTCTCTTTTCGTAAAACATGTAAACATGAATATACAAAGGGGGGCCACTTGTCATACAGAGGTTGTATGAAAGTTTTGATACAGCCTTCTGTATCAAAATTTTACTCCCACATTGGTCCCATCACTTTACTACCACCACCATCTCTACACCAAACTTCCTTGCTGGAAACCAAACTCATCACCATTGAAGTAACATATCACAATCATCAAAACCGTCACTCAACATCTATGTAGAGTCCAAATAATAATTTATAGTCTATTATTTACAGTCCACATAATAATTTACAGTCCACAAAATAATTTACAGTCTATTATTTATCTAGCGTGTAGGAACTGGAATTCTGATGAAGTATGGAGTAGATTATTTTTGTTGTTGAGCATTCATTTTGGTCTACATTGCTAGTTTGAGTAGCTACCAAATCGAACATACGTAAGTTGCAAACTGTAGATTGGCAGCAATGTTTCTAACCTTATTTTGAACCACATCAGAGGGCTCAACGGCCTTGGGATAGAACCAAAGGCTAGAACCACATGAGAGGGGCTGGGTTACGAAAACAAAGACCAGGGAACCACCAAAACCCTTCCAGAAGGAGGAGATCCATATTTTGGTCATAAAATTGCAAATCAATGCATACCAATTAAATTTAAACAATAAAAATTTTTATACCTGATCCACAAGGAGATCGACGGCCTTGGGAACTCCAGTGGAGATCGACGTCCGAGGGAGACGGCTTGGGGCTCTTCAAAGGAGGCGGCTGGGGCTCTTCAAAGGAGGTGGCGGGGGCTCCGCCTGTCGTGAGTCTGCGGGGGCTCTTCGAAGGAGGCGGCGGGGCCTTGGGAACTCCGGTGGAGATCGACGTCCGAAGGAGGCGCCAGCGGGGGCTCTTCAAAGGAGGTGGAGGGGGCTCTGCCTGTCGTGAGTCGGCTTGGGGGAGACGCAGGGGGGGGGGGGGCACTCCGCCTGCAGACGCGGGGGGGGAGGGGGGGGGGGGCACTCCGCCTGCAAAGAGCTCGTCGAAGGAGGCGGCGGGGGTTAAAGAGGTGGAGGCGGCCTGGTGGAGACAGGGGGGGGGGGGGGGGGGGGGTTAAAGAGGCGGCGGCGACGGGGGTTAAAGGAGGAGGAGGCCTGCGGGTTAAAGAGGAGGGATTTGGGGTTAGAAAAGAGGGAATAGCGGGATTTAGTTAATTTTATGGGGGGTAGGATTTTGGAAAGAGAGGAAAAGTTTTTGGAATAGCCACTAATTTTTCAATCGCTGAATAGGAGTAATTAGCTTTTAGGTACTTCCGACTTCTTAGCGACTAACTACGTTCAGTCGCTGAATAATTTCATAAAAGAAGCAACATTCTACCGACGGAATGGCGATTAACTATTTTATTCATAAAATTAATTTGTCCTTTAGTCGAAATGTTGTCGGTAGTAAGTCGCAAATTAGCGACTTAAAATGGTTAGTCGCTAAATTAGTCGCTAAATTACCATAATTTTGTAGTGTTAAGATAGGGCGGCTCTAGTAAAAATAGAATTTCAGACGATCTTAAAAATAGTATTTTGTGTAAAACATTTGGAGGACATTGTAAAATTTTAGAAAACTTTGTAATTTTTTTTAAAATCTCTGTAAAATGTAGTAGTCTAAGTGGCCTTGGCTTGGAGCCGGCTCTGGTTAAGGGTTTGAGCCATTGCCACTGGGATAACTATGCCATTTTCACTCCTTTTTGTCTAATTTTTCACGATTGAATCAAACACAATTGAGTGGATTCTCCCTCGTTCGAGATGCAATTATGAACCAGCAAATTTGCACATTGACTCATTTTGAAGAATCAACGCTGCTATTTGGCCCGCGGGCGGGCCAGTCCGCCCGCCACGTGGTACTCCTCCATTGGCAGGTCAACGGTGTGGGTCCCATGCTAACGGGAGGGGGGGAGGAGGAGGGGACAATGGGGGAGTGCCACGCAGACAGACGGACTGGCCCGCCTGTGGACAAAAAAGCATTCTCCTTAAAGAATAGACCATAATCTGTCTACAAAGCGGCTTAGTTCTATCAGGTCTCTTATATAGCATGACATAGCTTGATGAAGAGTTTTAGAGTAGTTTAGGCTTAACCATACTTAGTTTTAATTTCTATATTCTTAAATTTTATAGTTCTAATATATGGTTTATGTACGAGAATCGCTGCCTCCTGTAAATATGTACTCATGAGAAGAAAGGACTGGAGGAACATCCTATTGATTTGAAACTCATTTCAACAAGTTATAAAATTGCTCAGTGTTTGGTCACGTACTTCGTTAAGGCCAGTGTCACTGACACCGCAAAATTCTTTCGGAAGCGACCCTGGTTAGGAAAAATACAACTAACTCCATTGTACTTTTGAAGACAATACATTTTTTTTTTTCGTCAACACACACCTCATTACCGCTCTCTTCTCCTTCTTCCAAATCCAAGAAAAACTTTTTTCTCCTCTCTTCTCCTACTCTCTTTCTCTTCCAATCATAAATCCTAAGCTCACACTAATTGACGACCAATATGGCAAGAACCAACGAAACTATATAATCAAGATAAAACTCTATGAATTGTATTTTTCTGTTTTTTTGGATTTCTTGATTTTGTTTCAAATTTAGATTTTTTTAGATTTCAGTGTACTACATATTTTGTTATAGTTTCCTAGTAGAAAATTCATTAGGACGCTATTTTAGAAGTTTTGAACTCCATTATTGAAAATTTGAGGCTTCAGAACAGATAAATCGCATTTGGGACGAAAAACTGCCAAAACTTTGACAGTTCTGAAAAAAAAGAATATAGCCAGCCAAATCCTCCCATATAATCTGCTATAACATGAAAATTGGGCTATTTATTGCTTTGGTGGTGGAAGGTTTGCTTTCTGTTGGAAACACGATGTGACTTGAACCAGAGTTGGTCCATGATGTGCGATATTGGACTAGGTTCATATGCCTTAAAAGAGAACTCTCTCTACACCTGATGATCTCACCTCCTACCTGATGTTGAACTAAATTACCAATTAACTCCATTATCACCCCCCTTTGAGGGCTCAACCGGAAACAAGATATAATCCAACAATATCCACATAGCGCGTTTCTGCTGACCGAGCAACCAAACATTTCCCAATTACCTTGCTCGTTCCCGCTAGCCGAGCACCATTGCTTGTCACGCTAGTCGAAAATCTTGCTCATTACCACCAGCAGAGCACCCAACAGATCCAACATATTGTCATCTCGGTCCGTTCGACCACAGAAATACACATTCATCCACACCATCATTTGTGTGCCAACCACAATGTCTTGCTCCACCTTGCTCCTAACTCCACCTTGAGAACGTCCATCACCATCTGTCTCGAACCAATTAGAGTCGTCCAAACCAGCACCCGTAACCATGTGCTCTAATACCATTTGTTGGAAACGTTGCGTGATCCGAACCGAAGTTGGTTCATGACGTGCGATATTGGATTGAGCCCATATACCTTAAAAGAGAATTCTCATTATCTATACTTCATGATCCCATCTCTAAATTATCAATTCCATTGTCACCCATTTTTGAAGATTCAATAAAAAAACGAGATACAGTCCAACACTTTCTTGGTTCTACTATTTGTTTTCTTGTACTTCATTTATGATTGCTCCCTGTGCTTAAAGCTAAGAGCTTGAGTGAGGGAGGCGAGTTCTATTCCGAAGCAGTAAACCTGTAACACGACCGGCCGGGGAGCTGGTGAGTCAGTGTGGCAAAAATATTTCAGGTGGATGTTGAGGTTTTGGAACAAAAATATTATTTGGCTCCCAAAAAATTTGGGTGATACCATATTCCATTATGTGACATATGATATGGCTGATGACATAACAGATGACATGATAAAATAACATTAAAATTAAAAATAATATTAAAAATAATATTAATATCAAATTAACATGAACATTATATTAAAATTGACATTAATATTAATATTAACTTTAACATTAACATTAAATTAATATTAACATTAAATTAAAATTAGCATTAACGTTCACATTATAATTAATATTAATATCAAATTAACATGAATAGTAATATTAATATTAACATTAACATTAATTTTGACAATAACATTAAAATTAATATTAGCCATAACATTAACATTAACAATAAAAAATTTGGATAATTAATTTTTTGGATTAAAATATGACATGCCAACTGTCATGTCAGTTGTCATGTCAGATACTACGTAATGGGAGATGGCATCATCCAAAAAAAACTTTGGAGCCAAATAACATAATTGGTTATGGTAATGCAATTTGATATCATCCTTGAGAAATACTACATGCATGCAACAATTAGATGGGGGTAAAAAAACAGACGAATAAATTTTGAAGTTCAAGGTAATAATTAACATAGATTTACATATTTCCATATTAACCATGTCATTAGCATCACAAATATTTAATATAGGTTGGACCATACGCATTAGTTTGTTTGGTATGTTGAAAGTCCTTCGGATTTGGTCAGTTTTTTGAAAGGTTTTTTCTAAGGGCACCATCATTTTTGCTAGGAGGCAATTCTTACTTGGAGGCAGTCCAAGGAGGTGGAGATTTTGCTAGAGGACACCCACATTTGGCTAGGGGGCAGCCCAACCCCCCAAATCCTTCATTCCTTCCCATAACCCATTCTACACTCTCTCTCCACCAAAAGAAAAAAAGAGAACTCTCCATCTCCAGCCCTCTCCCAAAATCCTACTTTCTTCTCCTCCACCACTCCACTCCAAACACTACCAAAATAAGTCATATTGGCGACGAAATTAGCGACTCTAGATAAATACGTCGCTAAGTTCTGTGCTTTTAGCGGTGTTTTATATATACGTCGCTGAACGTCACTATCATCGACGTTTGAGCGACAGTTAACGACACAAATTATGTTTTGGACAACTGATGTCGCGTTCTAGTCGCAAAACGTCGCTGTTTTTTTATTCAACGACGTTTCGCGACGCCTCTTTTACGACGTCGCCAGATTTTAATAAATAGCGACGGTTAGCGACGTCTTTAACTGACGTCGCTAAAACATTTCATATAGGGCTCTGGCCCGATCGATTTTTTATCTTTTTCACCCTAATTTTTCTAATCTCCCTCTCTTCCCCTTACCCCTACCCGCGGCGACCCCCTGCCCGACGACCCCATTCCTCCGACGACTCACTCTCTCCGACGACCACCCTCTTTTCCTCGTCGACGCCGACCCGACCATTCTCCTCCGCCGCTGCTCAAGCCCCGGCGACCCCGACCCAACCCCATCGCTGTGTCGGTAAACCCTAACCCTATCTCCCTTTTTCTGATGCGACACAGACATGACCCTTTGACACACACGTGGACACTTTGACACACAAGTGGACACTTTGACACACACTGTGACACTTTGACACTATTAGGCCTCGTTTGGTTCACGGAAAGGAAATGTATTCCTTTGTATTTTCCATGGGAACCGAAAAGTAGGATTCCTGTCACATTTCCTTTCCGTTGTTTGGTTGGTGTAGGAAAGGAAAGCAAAAATATAACAATGGTAAAATAAGCATTAATGGTAAAATAAGCAATAACACATGGTTACTTTTGTCATAACTTTTGTAATAAATGTTGGGAAATGATGAGGGAAAATGAATCCCATGGATCATGAGTGGAACCATATTCCCTCCAATTTTCCCTCTTGTGAGAAAATTAATTCCCAAGTTTGTGGTTACCAAACAAAGGAAAGGAACAACTTTCATTTCCTAGTTCGTTAAATCGGTGAACCAAACGAGGCCTTAGGATAATGTGTATAGATGAGGACTAGGACAATAAGTATAGGTAACTTCAAGATAGGAATTATTTTACCTATGAGTATAGGTAATGGCTTTACCTAGAGTGACTAGGTAATATATAGGTTTAGGAAGCCTATAGGTTTAGGTAATGGGTTGACACATGGGTATGGAAGATACCTATGTTGTAGTGTATAGGGTATTGAGTTTGGGTATTAGTTTTTACTAGAGTTAAGGATAGGCTAGTGTATAGGTTATTAGGTAAATAGGCCATAGTAATGGTTTTACCTATGTAAATAGGATATTGGTAAGGCAAATACATAGGGTATTAGCCTAGTAGAGACTAGAATACCTTGGTAAAACAACGTATGACCCTATGTAGCTCCCCTTCCCAAAATTTTTAAAATATTTTATTATTATTTATTTCATTTAAATGGTGATTTTTAGAATTTTAGAAATGATTATTTAGTTAATATTTACGGTAGGTGATTTTAGCCATGATTGAGTTTTTGGAGTGCAAGGCGGTTAGGAATCATGGCACGGATAGCATGGTCGTGTGCCTTGGCTAGTGTATTAGCCCTGGTAGGGAAGGCCGAGCCATAGTGATGTCCTAACTAGGAAAACCAGGCCAAGTTGCGACTTAACCCTTACCGAAGGTTTATTTATATATTATTTATATTATTGTGCTTTAGAAAATCGGTTACACCATTTTAGTCCGGACTGGACCCGAACTGAGACAAGCCCATGTAGGTCATGTGGCACGTCCAATGACAATTGTGTCAATGGAATTTAGTATGAGGGTGTTGTTTTCCGTTTTAATGACTTAATAAATATTTTTAGTATTCGTTGATTAGATATTATAAACACTATTATTAATTGATATACGATGATAATGGTATAAATAGGTCCTTATACGTTGGGAATTATTAGACCGTACAACTGGCATGTACGCCATTATGGAGTTATTGAAGTTTATTATTATTATTATTGAGGTTTTATTATATAATATTATTATCATTATTGGTGATATTATATTTATCAAATAAACGTTATATGTATATATTCATATTTATAGGAATAGGCCTCACTTCAGGAATATATAATATTGGGTTTTTTTAGATTTTAGGAATATTATTACACTAGTATCCATATGAGTATATATATTTATATATAGAGATATATATATATATATATATATATATATATATATATATATATATATATATATATATATATATATATATATATATATATATATATATATATATATCAGATTGGGTCTCTGCTCCGACGGTTTTACCCTATTCGGACTTTCAGGATCCCAGTATTCGTGTTGGCCTGTGATCGTCACTCCATACAATCTATCGCTTTGGATGTGCATGAAGACTCCGTATATGTTCCTCACCGTTATTATCCCAGGTCCGAATAATCCGAAAAGGAACATCGATGTATATTTACAGCCATTAATTGATGAGTTGAATCAGCTGTGGGAAGTAGGTTCCAATACGTACGATGTATCTAGAAAGTAAAATTTTCAGATACGGGCAGCACTTATGTGGACCATCAACGACTTTCCGGCCTATGGTATGTTATCTGGATGGAGCACGCATGATCGTCTTTCATGTCCGTACTGCATGGACCGCACTAAGACTTTTCGTTTAAAACACGAAGGCAAACCGTGCTTCTTCGATTGTCATCGACAATTCCTGTCGAAGGATCATCCGTACCGGAGGAACATGAATGCTTTTCCTGCTGGCATTGTGGAGAAGGCTAATCCCCCGCCAAGGTGGCCCGGATACACGATATGGGAAGAGGTAAAAGATTTACCAAGGGCTATTGAAGAGCCTGCTATGGGCTACAAGTGTGACAAATTTGGTCGCACTCATAACTGGACGAAGAGGAGTATATTCTAGGATCTGCCATATTGGAGCACCAATCTGATTAGACATAACCTTGATGTCATGCATATTGTGAATAGTGTGTTTGACAACATAATTAATACTGTAATGGACGTAAATAGGAAGACGAAAGACAATCCAAAGGCTAGATTGGACTTGGAAGAAATATGTAGACGTCCTGTATTGCATTTGATAGAGGAGGGGAATGGGATGTTGAAGCAGCCTAAGGCAATTTTCTCACTGGAGAAGGAGGATAAAGTCAGACTTGGTAGGTGGATTCAAGGTCTGAAATTTCCAGACGGGTATGTTTCAAACTTGAGAAGATGCGTCGACCTCAAGGAGAACAAACTGACAGGTATGAAGAGCCATGATTGTCACGTATTCATGGAGAGGTTAATTTCGATTGCATTTCGAGAATTCTTATCCCAGGTTGTTTGGGATCCATTGACCGAGCTTAGCATATTCTTCAGAGATCTTTGTTCTACTAAGTTGCTCGTCGATCGTCTAGAAAAGCAGGATAACGATATTGCGGTAACACTGTACAAGCTCGAGAAGGTATTTCCTCCTGGATTCTTTGACTCCATGGAGCATTTGCCAATTCATCTTTCCTACGAGGCACATGTGTCACGTCCCGCTCCCGTAGGAGCGATCGTCCTCGCTAAGGCGTGATGCCGCACGGGCCTAGGTTGCGCCCGTGCAAGGCCAAGTCCAGAAACGATCGATTTGAGCTAGGCCACAGAGTCGCACAGAATGTCCCCATTTGCAGCGGAAAGTAAATGAACATAAGTAGAAGCGAATTCAAACTCTTTATTGATATTCGAGAAGTTTACAAGCGACGCTAGGCCGAGTTTACAAGTCTTTCAAGCTCTCTCTCTCTCTGAAACATAAAAGACGTGCCAAATGGCTTACAACATGGCGATGTTCCGATACATTATGTCCTGTATATGGTGCTCCAGCTCCTTGCAAAGCTCCAAGGCTCCAGAGATAGCTCCGCGCCTTAGTACGTTTGAGGGAAGCTTCACACCCGATGACGTCTCCTGCATCCTGCAAGCAGACTGTGGGGTTATCAGTACATTGTTATGCACTGGTGGGGAGACTAGCTCGCCCACAATGCTATCATTACCAAATACGTTCTATTTACTTTTTGCACCGTCTATCATTCATTGTCTTTCTAATCTTGCTTAGGTTCAGTTTCATGGCATATTTCGTAACCTATCTCGTGTTGCCGAATTCAAGTGTCTGCATAAAATGCATGTACGACTTACCCATACTTACCGTCCGGCCTTCCCTGTCCAAAGTAAACCAAGTTAGTCACAATTCACATGTAGTAATTTAACATGATTCATGTAAACATTCAATGTTAAGGGCGTGTCCCTGCCTCAGGTTCTAGCACGTCGTAGGCACGTTCTAGCACGTCGTAGGCATGTTTAGGATGTTACATTTCAAGCATGTTCAGGATGTTATATTTCAAGCATGTTCAGGAGTGTTACATTTCGAGCATGTTCAGGAGTGTTACATTTCGAGCATGTTCAGGCGTGTTATATTACGAGCATGTTCAGGTGTTACATTTCGAGCATGTTCGGGAGTGTTACATTGCGAGCATGTTTAGGGTGTTACATTTCAAGCATGTTCAGGATTTTATTTT